>CAJNIZ010048148.1:81850-109279 GCA_905231905.1 Symbiodinium pilosum | reverse complement strand
TCCCTGCTGAGAACCAGCAAGTAAACCCTGAACCCTGCACCCTTGACCAAAAATGACCACAAGCCTTGTTAGTCCAAGCAGAGGTGTACCCGAAACCCTAGACCCTTAACCAATAATGACCTTAAAAACCCTCAACCCTAAACGCTTACTGACCTTTAACCCGCTTCCTTCAAGCAGAGCCAAGCCTTAAAGCCTTGTAGTAATGCAGCCCAAAACAGGGTTGTAATGATATGAGCTATAGTCTAAACTCCTTAGTAGGGTTTAGGGTTTCGGGTTTGGGGTTTAGGGTCTAAATTCGTTAAAGGGGGTTATCTAGGGCATTATATAGGGGAGTGTTATAGGGGTTATTGAGGGGGATCCTACGTAGTAGTTTCGACTATGGCTCAAATAGGCTCCTACTTTAATCAGGTCATACATACACTTGCATGTTACATTTTCCTACTGCCATTATGAAGGAGGGAAGTTACCATGTGAGGACCTTACTTGAGCCTCATGTATGCTATGCAACTCTATACCCCTTACATACCCTTAGTATGAAGTCCCCCATTGGAAGCTCCCCGCCTGTAGTTGTCCTTAATACTGTGCTACCACTACAGCACCATTCCTCGGATTATATCTGTACAGCAAGATTGCCAGTGTGGTGGAAGGGTAGTGATTGTAAGGACCCTGACTGTTCTTGTCAGCTGTATTCTTGAAATGCAGAACTAAGAACAAGTACAGGAGGGGAGTTTCCAATGGGGGGACTTCATATAAGGGGTATCTAAGGGGTAGATAAGGACAATGGAGAGGTACATAACATGTATAGAAGGCTTATGTAAGGTCCTCACATGGTAACTCCCCTCCTGTAATTGCTGTAGATACAAGTCTTTCTTTTCATGAGCTATAGTCGAAACTCCTTCAAGGGCGTTACAAAGAATTATATCAGGGGCTACGAAAGGGTTCTTGAGGGGGATTCCAGAAGTTCAGACTATGACTCACATCTTGCTGGGATGCAGGCGAGGCTACCCTCCGTGATGAATGCCTGTCTGGCAGCGGCACTAGTTCATATGAGCTATAGTCTAGGCTCCTTAAATAGGCTTATATAAGAGGTATATAGGGGTTATTTGAGGGGGCATACTAGGAGCTGAGACCTTAAACCCTAAACCCTAAATCCTAAACCCTACACCCTAAATCCTAAACCCTTAGGGCTTAAATCCTAAACCTTACACCCAAAATTGAAGGGGGATACTAGGAGTTCAGACTATAGCTCGTATTGACTGTTCGGTCAGGGTTGGAAGAGGGCCAACCTAGACGATGACACCCCTCATTTGTCCATGTGTTATTTTGACATATAGCAGGGGACCCCGAGACCCTAAACCTTAGAGGTTTAACGTATAGTCCCACTTAAGTAGATAGACTCCTAATTTGTCCAATATCATAATAAGATCTCCATATGCATCATATTACATCTTCTTAAGGAAGACTATAACCCTAAACCTTAAACCCCAAACCCTCCCCAAGCCCTAGCCCTAAACGCTGAACTTGGAGTTTGGTGAGATGATACCTTTCACAGGTCAAGGGCTCCCAATATTGCTCCCCAAATACTATATTTCTTGTCATTTATAGAGTTTAGGGAGGGGGTGTAGGGTTTAGGGTGTAAGGAAACCTTCAGAAGGTGCGCTGAATTTTGGGCAACCCCAGATATCTATCTAGCTGGAATTTCATAGGCTCTGAAGATTGATGAGAGCGACATCCAGCCGGCTCGGGATGCGCATGGCCCAGATTCGCAGCAGTACTCTGAGGCCCATGAGAGAGTTGGGAGTTTGCCAAAAATCCAGGTACCATTCTTGGGGGTCCCAATGACGATAAGGATTCTAATAGTTCGGGTCCATATTGGGGTCCCCGTATTTTGGGAAACTAGCAGTTCTAAGTCAGGTCTGACGATCCCAATTCAGATTGAAAATGTGAATATCCTATATACTTGTGGGCCCAATTTCTACTACGCATGCACCTCCATGGCACCTCCAAGCACCCATGCCACTTGGAAAGTATGACTCCCTCTCAACATACCAATGAAACGTGTCATGATTAGTTGGGTTGTTCACCAAGAGCCCAAATTTTCAGCCAATGTCATTGGATTCATTCTATCTTGTATGAGCTTTGTTTCAGCCTTGATCGCAAGATTTCCTTCACCGGGCGCCCTAGCTCCTAGCTTTCGCTGCTTGCGCCATCCCTCAAGCACCCTCGTAGATTGTCGTTTTCCAGAGTTAGGGGTACCTTTCTTTCCCGGTTCTTATAACAAGGAACATAGTATCTTGGGGTCTATATTGGGGTCTGTTTATGGTGTTTGGGGGCTTCCTTGGGGGCATTACTCCAATCATGGAGAATGAAATGGAAAAGCGCTGGAAATTTACATGGAAACTGGAATTTGTATAGGAGTTCTCAGGAATTCTTGGGGCCTTAAGCCCAAAACCCAAAACCCTGAACCCTATAGGTATTCTTGGGGTTGTAGGTGGAATTACTTACTAAGTCCATCCCCTAAAGTAGGGTTTAGGGTAGGAGAATCAACATGTTACACCAGATCACTTTCTCAGATGTAGGGTTCAGGGAGTTTATGATTTAGGGTTCAGGGTTCATGGTTTAGAGCTTAGGGTTTGGATTTAGGTTTTAGGTTTCAGAGTTTAGGGTTTAGAGTTTAGGATTGAGGGTTTAGGGTTCAGGTTTAAGGGTCTAGAGTTTAGGGTTTAGGATTCAGGTTTTAGGGTTCAGGGTTTAGGGTTTAGAGTTTAGGATTTAGGGTTTAAGGTTCAGGTTTAAGGGTTTAGAGTTTAGGGTTTAGGATTTAGGTTTTAGGGTTCAGGGTTTAGGGTTTAGGGATCTTAAATAGTTACCAACAGTATGGTAAGAATGGAAGCAACTGGAAAAGAAGATGGACAATGACATGGAAACTGTGAGTATGAAGGGGATATGAGAGATAACTGCCAACACAATGTACTCCCCCTTAAGTAGACCGAATATATGGTACCCATGTTCTATCTACTTAAGGGGAACTATAAGCTCTAAGAATCCCTGTATATTACATAGCTTAGTTTTCATGTTATTTTGCATTTTCTTGTGCACTTGCTTCTCCACTATTGGGGTCTACTTAAGGGGGTTTCCTTGTATAGCTATGGTCTAGGGCATTCAGTAGAACCCAACATGATGTTGGTAAATTTTCGGTATAGGGTTTAGGATTTAGGGTTTAGGGTCTAGTATTTAGGGTTTAGAATTTAGGGTTTAGGGTTTAGGGCCTAAGCCCTAAACCCTATGCCCTAAACAAACTCTTGAGCATTCTCACCTGCAGCACCTCTACCGCCTCGCGCGTGTATCGGCTCGCAGCAATTCATGCACCCCTAGACCCTAAACTCCAAACCCCAAACCCTCAAAAACCCTAATGCCAGCCTAGACTAATCCCTAAACCCTATACCCTAAACTTAAACCCTATACCCTAAACCCTAAGCCCAGTATCCTAAACCCTAAACCCTGTTGCATGTTGCGCGTAAGGATCCCTCCCCGCAGCTTATAGACCTCAGCCTGCAGAAGAGGTACCCAGCACACATGAGGGAAGTTCTCAAAAGTATTTCTATAGCACACTTTGGGGTTTAGGGACCCTTCCCTTGTAACTTTCAGATATTCCTAGGCCCCTCCACTTTGAGAGAGTCCCATGTCATGTGGGGATTTCCGGTCCCTCTAGTGGGGTTCCTGTGATACTACAGGTCCCCCTGTAAATATGTGACATGTATGTAAATCTCTCCCAAACCCTAAACCCAATGGAATCTGCCGAGTCCCATGTGATCCCCTTAACCCTTGACCCCTAAACCCTTCAGAAGGCATGCATGATGCGATTCAGTCCCAAAGCTTGTGCAAAACTCCACGCCGCGAGCTTGGTCTTTGCAACACAACTGGGGTTTAGGGTTTAGGGTGTCCCTTTACAGGGGTTATGGGGGGATATGTAGGGTTTAGGGTGTGGGGGCGTAGGGGTTTGCCATAATCAAAACTCCTCACAGAGAGGGGTAATATAGGGGATTATATAGGTTTTAGGGTTAAGCGTTTCTATAGTCTAAACTCCTTAAGGCGGGGTTATATAGCGGATAGTACAGGGGAGTATTCTAGGGATTAGTAAGGGGGATACTAGGAGTTCAGACTATAGCTCCGCCAGTAGTCTCATTTTTACTTTTTTTTTGGGGGTGGGGGTGGGGAATCTCCTGTCATTAAAATTGGACATTTGGAAAAGGATTACAGTTATTATTCAGGGGCTACAGCGGAACCTAGTAAAGGGGTTATAGGGTTTCGAGTTAAGGATTTACGATTAAGGGTTGAGGTTATGCCGGGATATATATAGAGTTTATATAGGCTCATATAGGGGTGTATCGGGACATATGACCCAGATAGTGGAAAATCAAATGGAAACGCACGTAGAAGCTGAAATGGACATTGAGATTACATAGGGGTTTATAAGGATTCGGTACGGGTCAAAAAGGATTGGGGTTTCCAGAAAATAGGGCTCCCTTGCTGCGTGTGCTTACAGCGAGGATTGTACTATCTCAGGGCACATAGGGAGGGACCTTAAGCTACCCCAAACGCTAAATTTATCCTAGAAGGACCCAGTTCAGTGACCATGCTATGTGAACTTGAAGTGCAGAACTGCGATGCTGAATGTCCAGCGTAAAGCCAGTACTAGCCAAAATGCAAACCACTTCTCCCCCAAACTGAGGGCACCCTGATTATGAGGATGCGCAGGGGTGAACCCAGATTTTTGCAAATGCCAAAAGATAGGTCTGATTTCTTCTCTTGTTTGCAATATAAGGCTCTTGTCATGATTGTTGCAGATATTATAGAAGCATGAATAACTACCAGTATAATCGCGTTTTCTTTTTATCCTTCTAGAACGATAACGTCACATCTCGCGAATCCATTTATTTAGGCCTCTGCATACTATCACTCCCCTTTGTGTGAGGTATCCTGAACTATGATACTTATATAAGGAATCTAGAACCACAATCCAAGTAATCTTTTTTAGAAACCCCAGAGATAACCAACAGAACCCAGTTCCCTTTTGCTTTCCACTCTCTTTTGCGTTTGAATCTCCATTATTCTATTTTGCTAGGCACCTAACCCCTAAACCCCATTCAGCCCCTCTAGTGCCTGCAAAGGGATCCTCAAAACCTTACATCCCCTAATGAAAAAGGCTCTCAAAACTTAAACCCTAAACCCTCCCAACCCTAAACTCCCCAAACCCAAAACCCTAAACCTTAAACCCCCAAACCCTAAACCCTAAACCTCCAAACCTCTAAAACCCAAAACCCTAAACCCTAAGCCCCAAACCCGCAAAACCTAAAACCTAAGCCCTAAGCCCTTGAGGCATGGAGAGGCTTCAGCAGCGGCCTTCCGGCTCTTGCCAAGCGTGCTACGGTGCTGCGAGGGGAAGGCACAATCTCGTGGCCTGACGTGCATTTTAGGGAACATAATATGGGGATTGTCCTAAATTACTGTCAATACGGGGTCCTATATTTAGGTTCCTATTATAATACGGGGCCCTATATGAATTNNTAATTTAGGGAAACTTCCATATCTTGGGTTTAGGGTTTGAGGTTTAGAGGTTTAGGGTTAGGGTTGGAGGGTTTAGGGTTTAGGGTTTGGGGTTGGGGGTTTAGGGTGCGTTTGTAGGGAACAAGAGAATATATTATAAAGGGAATACATGGTGAGATTGTATGTAAAAGTATATAGGGATTTTTGGGGATATATGGGGCTGGGGGTTTGTAGAGAATAGGCGAATATATTCTAGTAGTTATGTTCCCTTATTGCCTACTAGTCCTGTCCAAGTACCCCATACTTAGATTCCTTTTATGGGAGCATATAGGGATAGCTGGGAATATACATAGGGTTTAAGGTTTTGGGGGGCCCTTACGCAGCGTTTTCAGCATGAGAACATCAGCGCCATGGCTGATAGCAATTGAAATGCATTCCAGTGGTCTACTTGGAGGGCTGGGAGGACTAAGCATGAACCCTAAACCCTAAACCTCAAACCCTAAACCCTCACAACCTCTAGAAGCCACATAATAAGCCCAGTTGTCCCCAGTAGTAACGCCCTTACTGAGCCCACCTGACCCTGGAAGTACAGATAAGATTTCGTGGAAGTCTGGCTCGCCAGCTTGCCCCATGTCTGTACCCTGAACCCTTAACCCTTAACCCTAAGCCCATAACTCTAAACCCTAAACCCTAAACCCTAAGCCCTAAACCCAATGCCCCACACACTATAGGCCTTCTCGCTGAGGATGGTTGCCAAAGCTCTCGCGCTTCAGAAAGAGGGCAAAGACATCATTCGCATGGAGGCCTAATGTAGAAGCGCAAAAATTACCAAGCATGAAGCACCAAATAGAAAAGAGCATGGGGGTCACACGAAAACTGGGCTTATTGGGCAAATCGCACGAAAAAACTGGTGATTTTGGGCGTTTTGAAGGGATGATGTAAAGTGCTCCAGAATTTACGTTGCCATGGTGTTTGCATCACGACCTTCGATGCATCATATCTCATAAAGCATGCATTGGAGCCCTTCTGTTTCATGTTCCTACCGATTCCCTCCTTGGGGAATGCCTCAGCCTGTGATAGGTTGGTGACCCCGACTTCAGCACGCCGGATCACATAACCGCCGGGGCCCAAGGTATGCTTGCAAAGTCAGGCTTAGACAGAGATGGTATGAGCCTTTCCTTTTCATGAGGATTGTAGTAGTTTGGTGCATATAAGCTTGACCCTATGACGCACTGTGGCAAATCGGGAAAGCTTCGCGCATGGTGCAGCTGTTTTGCTGTTGAGATTCCATCAGTGACGTGGTAGTTAGCCTTTAGCCTAATTTCCCCTCTCATCATAAACCTGACCACCCTTGATCGTGAATATTGCCAGTCTAGAAATATTCGCTAGACCCTCTAAACCTTAAACCTTAAACCCAAAACCCCAAAACCCAAAACCCTAAATCCTAGACCCTAAACCTGGTGGCCGGCTGGAGAACACAGATTCATTCACCAGGACTCACCGAGCCTCTCCGCACCTTATCTCTCCAAACCGCGACTGATGCAAGAGCTAGCTATTTAGGGTTCTGGGTTTAAATTTTTGGGTTTATGGAGAAAAGACGGCACCACCCCAAATCCCCAACATCTTGGGAATTACAATAGTTTAGTGCAAGATTGCAAGGTTTCTTCGATCAATAGTTCTGTGACCTTAACCAACAGCTGCTTTTAGGATTTTGTACATCATCATCTAGAGGCATAACCTCACTTTCATTTTGGTTCGAAATGTTCTTTTCCATGTCATTCTGCATCAGGGCAGCTTAACCCTTGACAACAGACAGTAAACCCAAAATCCAAAATCCCAAGCCAAAGACCTTAAGCCCTGAACCTAAAACCCTACGCCCTAGACCCTAAACACTAAACCTAAATTCTAAACCTCAAACCCTAAACCCTACATTCTAAACCCTGAACCCTAAGCAATGCCACGCGTCGCGGATGCCGTGGCTCATCACTGGGATCACTCCGAGCTAATTCTGCGGTGGCGGCAACCGAAGCTTGGTTGCTGTTAACTCATGTGACATTTTTCCAAAAATTAGGGGTGCCTTTCTGGGGGTCCCTATAATAAGGATTAAAGTATTTTGGGGTCTAGATTGGGGTTCCTTATTTAGGGAAACTACAATATTCCCTTCGAAATGTACGGTTTAGGGGATAGGGATTTAGGATTTGGGGTGTAGGGTTTTGGATTTAAGGTTTGGGGTTTAGGGTTCTGGGTTTAGAATTGAGGGTTTAGGGCTTGGGATGTAGTATAACCTGAGGAGCTATTGCAAGTAGCACTTTCGTGATAGATCTGAGGGGGCCATAGGTTAAGCAACTCAATTTTAGTCGCCAGTTTAGGGTTCAGGGTGTAGGGGTTAATGTTTTAGGGTGTAGGGTGTAAGGGTGTAGGGTTTCAGGGTTTAGGGTGTAGGGGTTTTAGGGTTTAGGGATTCGGGTCTAGGGTTTGGAGTTAAGTTACGTACCAGAATGAGAACCAGATACCAAAGAGAATAGAAAGCAGAATCGTAACTGAGATTACATTCGGGTTTTCTGGTTCGTTGAGGAATACAATTTTTGTTATCAGGATAGGGACATAGGAGGAATAACTGGCATTCCCTTGAACGATAGTTTACTTCCAGTTCCTTAACATCATCATATCCCCCCTCTACAGTGCCCCCCCCCCCCTGAGTTTCTCCTTAATGAGGGCAATTTAGGCTAACAGTTGGAACCTTGGGGGGGTAGTAGGGGAATCTAAGCCCTAAACCCTAGGCCCTGACCCCTTAACCCTAAACCCCAAACCCTGAAACATTATCCTTATATAACCTTATATATTAAATATACTATAGTAGTTTCCATTTGATTTTCCATTATCCCTAATCCCAGTTTCCATTTCATTTTCCATTTTCTTTTCCATTTGATTCTCCACTATCCTGACACCTAGCAACCCAGGAAGACATCGCGGTTGGCATCCTTTCTGGACGCAAGCTCTGGATCAGGTTCTGGCTTTCGGATTGGTGTGTGCGACGGGGTCTTGGGTGATAAGCGAATACATGTCACCGTTTCTTAGCTGGCTTTCGCCGGGCTCTACAAGACTTTATTTTTTTGAGGGCTTCTTTTTCATTATACTAGGGAGGCTGAAAGTTTATACAATCCACGGGGGGATCCTACAGTCAGCTCCTACAGTCAGCTAAGGTTACCCCCGAGAATATGCGCTCCTTGATCCTGGATGGCGAGAACACGGATGGTTTTGTACAGTCTGAGGTCCGGTGTAGAGGCAAAGTTCCTGGGTTGCCTTTGCAGAACTTAATTCAAATCACTATATATTATCCCCCTATAATGGAGAATCAAATGCGATAGAAAATGGAACATGACATGGAAACTGGGGGAATATAGGGATTTAAGGAACTTAATGTAAGTTACTATTTTGGGGAAGCCACATTAATTTTTCTATATACCCATTATAGTAACTGAATTTAAGTTCCTTCGCCGCAACCCAGGTTCCTCTGTTGACAGGCAGCTGCGACGACAGGAGCCTCAGGCAAAAGTGGAAGTGTGACAAGTTAGATTTTCGCCAGACACTTCAGGGTGACGCTTTTCCGTATGTTGCGGCCATTCTTCGCAAAATCACCGCGCGCTGCCATTCAAAGCCTATGGAGCTGCTGATGCTTGGCTTGGGAGGAGGGACGATGCAAAGCTACATCGCGCATGAATGCCCCGATGCCAAGCTACTGGTTTGCTGTTAAGTTAAGGAACTTAAGCTGGGTTAAATATCTTGGGTATAGAGTAATGAAAAGGGTTTCCTTATTATACTAATGAAGACCCATGATTCATAAACCCCCTCCCCATAGTAGGGATGATAATAGGGGTCCTAGTATTAAGGCCCTTAAAAGGAGGGGGTTTAATCAGGGGTCTACATAAACTTGATTTAAATTCCTTAACAGCAACCCAGGCTAGCCACAATAGAAGCATCTCCTGGCGTGGTAGAGGCTGCACGGCGCTTCTTTGGGTTCACTGGGCAAGCCGATGTTGCAGGCGCCCAGGAAGCGCTGCAAGACCTGGTCAAGCAGCGCCGACGCTTTGATGCTGTGGTTGTGGACATTACGGATACTGTTCTTGCTAAGAGAGATGTGGAAAACTTGCACTCCCTGCTGAAAAATGGCGGCCTGGTATTGCAAAACCATACAAACCACTTGAAGATGTCACAGGGCTCTTGTACAACAAAATTTTACATTTTTATGGCTACATGGGCCCAATATCAATAAAAAAGATCTTGTTAATGGTATTTCAACAAGAACCCAGGTCAGACCAGCTCAGTGCCTTTCGGGACGTCTTCGCCAATGTGAGCCAGGAAAGCTTTGCTGAGGGTAACGTAGTCGTGACAAGCACGGACGCTCTGGATTCCAAGTCTGAGCAAGCCTAAAGGAAATAGCTAGGTATCATAGGACCTTACAGAAGATTATAGAATATCATGGTATATTGTAGTACATTTCAGTTATAGAATATTATAGAATATCATAGTAGATTATCGTATATTACAGTATATTATAGTCTCTAAATCTAAATAGTTGCGAATGTTATGGGCTTAGATTCCAGGTATAGATATGGTACAGGGTACCTCAAACAGACCTAAACATGATATTGGTGATTATGTAGGCCCTTTCCGAAGCGCAAGCTCCCAAGATACAGCCAGACGATGTCCTACTTGGAGGGTCAGGGGGACTTAGTAATAATGGAAAAGAAAATGGAAACTACTATATTATGGTTTAGGGTTTAGGGTTTAGGGTTTAGGGTTTAGGGTTAGGGGGACTTAGTAAGTAGGTTAATAACCAGATAGTAACCCTAATAATCCCCCTTATTAACCTACTCACTAAGTCCCCCTGACCCTCCAAGTATAGTCCCCTCTGGTTACCGTCGTAGAAGCGTGGGTGTTCCATAATGTACCTAGATAGGCCAATAGTGTCTCGCGGAGTGGCTTTCGCATCTTGGCGCTTTGCCTCGACTCGAAAAAGATTCCCTTTTTCTTTTTCCATGCAATTACTGGAATAGGGTTCTGATGGCTCCTAAAGGGGGTTATAAAGGTCTCCTGGGGAGACATAGTGTTTTGCGTGTTGGCGTCTGAGCTTCCTAAAGCCTATTCGGTTTCGGGGTTGCCCTAGTCTGGCTATTCTGAAGCCGAGTGGCTCATAGTTACACTCTGCTTTGCCAAGGCAAGCGCTGTGGATGCTTTGAATGCAGGGCGGACACATTACGAGGCCGAACTGCATGTTTGCAGCAGATTTCTGAGTCTAAGCCCTCTGGGTTCGTATTGAGGTTACGAATTGTTAGGTGTGTGTGCGTGTGTGTGTGTCTTTTTTGGGTGGTGTTAGGGAGAGTATTTTGTTCACCAATAGGTCTCAAGGAACCCATCGTTTGCAGAAACGTACCTACGATGCTTCGTTTTCCGCACATCCCAAGAACAACCCCATGAGCATTTGTGCTATCCTAAAGCCACTCAAAAGGCACTCGCCCCTACATCCAACCCGGGGCCTTTAGGGTTTTCGGTTTAGGATTTAGACCCTGAACCGCCAAAACGCCCTAAACCCTAAGCCCTAAACCCTAAGCCCTAGAAGCACCGCCGAACACAGCTCACTCAGAAAAAAAACCAACACAACTCACAAGGGTTGCCCTAGAGCCTACATGAGCTACAGTCTAAGGGGTTATCCAAGGGATTCTATAGGGGACTACTATGGAGGTTATTAAGGGGGATACAGGGAGTTCAGACTATGGCTCAGATAGAGAGCACTATACTACTTTCCATCCTATTTTCGAATTCATTTTCCATTTGGTTCTCATGATTACCCTTTATAACTCCTATATAAGCCTATATAACCCCCAGCAAGGGATGTAGCCACCCTAAACCTTAAACCCCTAGACCCTAAACCCAAAACCCCAAACCCTAAACCCTAAACCCAATACCCTAATCCCCAAACCCAAAACCCTAAACCCTAAACCAAACCCTAAACCATGAAACCTAAACCCCGCAGGCCGCCGGAGGATCTCCATCTCTTCGGCAGGCAGTTGCCCGATACCTCGAGCGCACACGGTCGGCCACCCAACTTGATTGTGGTCTTCGTTTTTTTTTTTAAATATATATATATATTATGGGTTCAATTAGGTTTAGGGTATAGGGTTTAGGGTTTAGGTCAATTAGTACCCCCCTCTATACTACCCACCCCGTGGGTTCCCTCCTTAGTTACGGTTATTTAGGGATAATTAGGCTTAATTGAAGTTAATTAAGGGGGAACTTAGCTAGGGGGGTAGTATAGAGGGGGGGTACTAGTTGAACCCATGATACTTAAGGCTTCCCAAGCTGTGGGGTTTGGGGTTTGGGGGTTTGATTCAGGCTTGGGTTTAAGGTTTAGAGATTAAGGCTTAGGGATTAGGGTTTAGGGTTTAGGGCTTAGGGTTCAGAGTCTAGGGTTTAGGGTTTAGAGTTGAGGGTTTAATTGGGGATGCAGATCTAGGGCTTGGGGATTTTAAGGCTGATGGCTTGCGATTAAGGCTTTAGGGCTAGGGATTAGAATTCCCTAAACCCTAAACTCCTGGCTCACAAAGGTTAGGTAACACCTGTTAATGCCATCAGAGGATGGGATACAAAAAAGTATAAAGGTTTAGGGTTTAGGGTTTAGGGAAAAGAGGAAGACGGCACTTTATGTGGCTTGGGGCTTGTTGGCGCTGTTTCAAGGAATGCGAGAGAAAATCTCAGAAAAATGGACGCAAGAACATCCTCTGAATTCAATCCCGAGAACACCCTATATGTCCGCAGCGTTCATTTAAGTTTGCAGTTTCTTTTCCGTTTGATTCTCCATCGGGGTGATTTGGGCGAAGCCCTCCTCGTCCCGGTGTTGAAGGAGGGGTGAATGTAGGCACCCTTTTTGGGGTTACATAGGGATTATCTGAGGATTGTTCATCAACTTATGCTCCGGCAGTAGCAACAAGCTGTCGAGACTTCCACGCAGTTTAGGGTTTAGAGTTTAGGGTTTCGGTCTGAGTGGGGCTGTGAACGATACACGTCAGAGTTTCGGGGCTCAAGGATCCAGCATCTGACGAGACGTCGTACTGCAGGGGTGGAGACGATTAAAAGCCTAAACCCTCAAGCGCAACGGGCGTACACGGCTGGCGGCTTCAAGGAAGGGGGGATCTTAACCGCGTATTATCCTAGGTACTTTATACCTTGGGAACTGAAGGGGTTCAGTACAGTAAGGTCATGCAGGGGTTTGAATATCAACTGTATGGGTCTTTCAAAAGGAAAGAATGCCAACACAATCCCTAAAGAGTACCCCCAGAACCTCTGCACAATCCCCATGTATCTCTGGGATCCGTGTTGAGAAGCTCCCACTTATTGGATAACATGCGACTTCTGCGACGCGAGTGTGAGAGACAGATTTAGAATTTTTGTGTCCTTGCTTAAGGGGATGTTGTATGAAATTTCCTCATCGGATCCTCATGTACCAGGCATTTCTGTATTGCTCCTAAACCTGGCGATGTTACAATTGGAGAGCTGTCAACTCGGGAACGATTTTCTAGCAGATAAACCGCCATGGGAACTAGAGTCTAAACTCCGTAAAGAGGGTTGTACAGGGGATTATTTGGGGGACTACTATAGGGGATATTAAGGGGGATGCTAGGAGTTTTGACTGTAGCCCATGTGAGCCCTGGACGAAGTCCTAGTATATTCCTTACTAGGTCCCCCCAAAACCCTATATATTCCCTATAGGTCCCCTCCAACCTAACTTTAGACTGTAACTCATGTGGGGTGAGGTCGGGTAGGGGTCATCCTTGAACGGCTCCAAACCGCAAGACCTGGATACGCGGTTAAGGGCTTAGCGTTTAGGGTTCAGGGTTTAGGGTTTGGTTTACTTACTGGGTTTTGTGATGCATCTACAATATAGGGATGATACAGGGATTATGTTCCCTTGTTGCCTACTAAACACCAGAAAGTGTAGGGCTTACCTTCAACCACCTGCTTTAATCTGCTAGAATCGACCGGAAAAGCCAAACCTAAACCCTCAACCCTAAACCTAAACCCTAAACCCTCAAACATAAAAACTAACCTTCGCTCCGACTGGCCAGGTCATACGAAAGGCCTGGCCTGAGACTTTATACCTCAGCGGGTACAGGATTTAGGGTTTAGGGTTTAGGGTCCAAGGTTTAGGGTTTAGGATTTAGGGTCCAAGGTTTAGGCTTTAGGATTTAGGGTCTAGCTGTTACCCATCCATACCCCTACTAGGTAGCCATATTAGGACTCTGTGCTTCGCAGAGATTGAAGACTGGATCATTCTTGTAGTCCTTAGAGTCGAGGATCTGCACTAACACACAGTCCCTAGAACCGGTTGCCCGAAACCCTATCTAGCACCAGGGAGTCTACACAATCCCGTATCTTGCGCGCATGAATTTCTACATGGGACCCATATGGGTGGCTTTTTGGGTGCCCTAAATATTAGGGGCCATATTATAATAGGGACCCAAAAAGGGACGATAATTTTGACAACCACCCATATAATGCCTACATGATCCGTTTGGGATTCTCAACGGGTGGGCTTTGCCTTGTGAGGCTTTCAGCACCTAGCTCCGCAACCGCCCAAACTCTAACCGAATCTCCAAAACAAACCCCTGAAGTCCTCGACCCCTTCTGTCCTCAAGCTCTAAACACTACACCCCACACCTAAGCCCAAAACCCCTTCTGCCCTAAACCATACAGTGTACAGTTCTGAACTTTGTCCTCAACCCTGAACCTTATGTGCCCGGGCCCAAGCCAAAACCCCAAAAACCTTGCAGGTTTAAATTTGGGTCCTGGTGGTGCAGGCGCACTGGGCCCTCGCCGGACACCCTCGGCTGGTCGGCACTGCCACGAGTTGATGTGGTTTAGGTGTGAGTGTGTAAGAATTAAGGCTAATGAGGGTTTAGAGATGAGGGTTTGGGGGATTGGGGTTTGGGAAATAAGGTTCAAGGCTTAGGGATGTCAAGGTGTAGGATTGCCATGCAGGCACAGATCATAGGACTTGAAAAGTTCAGTAGTCTTTTGAGGAACCCTCAACCTTCCACAAGGTTCAGCTCAAAGCTTCTTCAGCTGCAGGGCTTAGGGGGAGTTGCGGTACCTTGCTGCAAGCGCACCTTCAACGCAAACATAAGTGTTTGAAATGATCGTCGCGCTCCTCAGTGCTGTTGTCAGCGTGTATAAAGACTTGGGCAACTTCAAGCAAGCTCTGGTCCTACGGAGTAGTGCAAATCTTCAAGACCCATCGCGACTCAGTGTCAGTGGAGTTTTCAGGCTGTTGCTAGCTAGGGATGAAGGAATGGAAGACAAGATGGAAACCAATGTACTTTGGGGAATACTAACACATGACGAAAAAAAGGTTGTATCCCTTATTTAGGCCAATGACAAAAGCACTCGTCTTTGTGGGACTCATTTTGAAATCTTAACTCGGCAAAACTCATATTGTACAGTTGAATAGTTGAATATGAACACAGGAATTGCGCCACACTTTTTGGCTTTATCCTTGCCAGAGTTCGCCTCCAGCAGCAACCGAGCGACTTCCAAGTGACCTTCCTGTGACGCCATGCACAGCGAAGTTGCGCCATCGTTCTGTGCCTTGTCCTTGTCACCGTTTGCCTCCAGCAGCAATCGAGCGACTTCCAAGTAGCCTTCCTGTGACGCCACAAACAACGGAGTTGTGCCATCGTTCTTGGTCTTATCCTTGTCAGCGTGTGCCTCCAGCAGCAAGCGAGCAACATCTAAGTGACCCTTCTGCGACGCCATCAACAGCGGAGTTGCGCCATCGTTCTGGGCCTTATCCTTGTCAGCGCGTGTCTCCAGCAGCAACCGAGCAACATCTAGGTGACCCTTCTGCAACGCCATCAACAGCGGAGTTGCGCCATCGTTCTGGGCCTTATCCTTGTCAGCGTGTGCCTCCAGCAGCAACCGAGCGACTTGCAAATGACCCGTCCGCGACGCCACGAACAGCGGAGTTGCGCCGTTGTTGTTGCTCTTATCCTTGGCAGCGTTTGCCTCCAGCAGCAACCGAGCGACTGCCAAGTGACCATTTACACACGCCCCGAGCAGCGGAGTTGCGCCATTCATTGCAGCCTTATCCTTGTAAGCGTTCGCCTCCAGCAGCAACCGAGCAACATCTAAGTGACCCTTCTGCGATGCCATCAACAGCGGAGTTCCGCCACTGTTCTGGGTCTTATCCTTGTCAGCGTGTGCCTCCAGCAGCAACCGAGCGACTTGCAAGTGACCCTTCTGCGACGCCACGAACAGCGGAGTTGCGCCATTGTTGTTGCTCTTATCCTTGTCAGCTTTCGCCTCCAGCAGCAACCGAACGACTTCCACGTGGCCACCCTCACACGCCCAATGCATCGGGATTGAGCCACGGTTGCCGGAGGCCTTATCTTTGTCAGCATTGGCCTCGAGAAGCAAGCTAGCAGCATCAGCATGGCCTCGGCCACATGCAAAGTGCAGAGCAGATTGCAATCCATCGACTTCCAAATCTGGATCCTGTGGCCTCTGTAGGAGCTGCTCCATTGCTTGGATATCATTACCGTCGGCGGCCTCTCGTAGTTGCCGGATTTGCTCCTCGGAGCTCGCTTCAAACTGTTGCAATATGAGCTGGACATCTGCTGGCCCTGTGAATGCAAAATCATCTGACAACACGTGACCATCCAGAAGCAACAGTCGTTGCTTGAAGCGGGACTGCCCGCTGACACGCTGAACATGGCGCTTGAGAGCTCGCGCACTGTCCGGCTGCTCACCGTCAGGGGCAGTCGCCACGAACTCCTCAAATCCCATCGCAAAGACCTCTTCGCCCGAAGCCTTGAAAACTCGCAACATCCCGCCGGGTGATGGGGAAAGCTTCAAGATGGGCCGCTCTTCCTACAACAAAAATTTGCGCATTAGGTGATTCAGGAGACTGGCTTGAACGACCTAAGCCGACTGTAAGGACCCAAATAGTTGCAAATATCCTTTCAAGGTCTAGTTGAAGTATCCTCTACCATACTTTTAAGCAGAACCTCGGGCGATGACATTTGCATTGATTTAGGCCTCTTCAGTTTTCCACAAGAAGCTTCAACTGCAACTGACAGTGAGCAACAAGCCGCCACTCGCAAGGCTGAAAAGGGCATAGGGTACGGGTGTAGACAACTTTCACATACTGAAGAATCCTGAAAAATAAATATCATCACGGTATAATCCTTACGTTGGTGTGGTACACGTGCTCCATAATCCTATTCTAAGTACTTAGGCCTCTACCTTTGTCGAGGGCATGCATACGATTTGACACATGCCGTTGCTCTACTATCCCTAAACTTGCTGGGGGCCGTAGGGACTCAGGGAACATGTCATACAGGGACTATATACAAGGATTGTATTCCCTTATTCCCTACTAACCCCCTGGAAGTAAACCCTGAACATACAAACTATCCTCCCGGGCTTAGAACTCAACAGTGAAGCTCTGTCAGTCGGCCCAGACTGCTGGTCCCTACTAAAGGCAGTTCTATTATAGGGTTGTGGGTATTGTGGCGAGTCATCTAAAAAAGGAGGAGGGTTGAAGATTCAGGGCTGGGGTGAAATTTTTGGGGCTGAGGCTTTAGGGTGTGGATTGGGGGTTTGCGGTTTAGGGTTCAGGGTTTAGGGTGTAGGGTTGAGGGTTCACGGTTGAGGGTTCAGCATTGAGGGAAGATTGCTATGCATTGGGGGAAGGTATCGGATATAATCAACCTGTGCAAGCTTCAAATCTTACAACCCTACAACTCCTAAATCTGCACCCTAAGCCCTAGAACCCCAAACCCCCAAGCCCTGGAACCCTGAGCCCAAAGGCTTGAAAATCTAGAGCCTAGACCCCCAAGCCCTAAAACCCTCAAGACCGCAAAATCTCAACTCGGCAGTTAGCGGTTATGCGCATGAGCCGAGGGGCAGTTCGGCTCCCTCCAGTTCAAGCATAGCCTTTTCAAGGAGGTTCTGCTAGACGGTCGAGGTTTGAGGGTTTACATTGGGTCTAATACAGCTTTAGACCCCAAGAATAAAGCCAAATTAGGCATAGTTCAGACTTGTTCCTGTGGGCGAGCGTAGTATAAGGCAAAGGTCTCTGAGGGTTCTAGAATCTTGTCAAGGCTCAGTAACTTACTCCAACCCCCAAAAGACTGTAATCAACAGAACAAAAATGTCCGATCGCCTAGGCCTTAACCCTAATTCCTACACACCTAACCCTCTCGTCATTCGAAGGTGCGCTTAGATCGAACCAACGATCTGCTTGTGTGAGGAAACCACTAAGTCACTAACGGACCATAATACCATCCCCCCCAAAATGGTAACTCCTCCCGCGGTTGAAGGAGCTGATAAGCTCTATATACATATATATACATATATATGTATAGGGTTTAGGGTTTAGGCTTCAGAGTTCAGGGTTCAGGGTCCACATCTGAAGGGGTACCTTTGGGGCATAGTATTGCAACCTCTATACCATGCAATCGGTCCTTCCCCTGACCACGGAGAATCAAACTTATTTGGCTAGACACTGGCAGTACACAGGCATACACCACAGGGTCAACGCGTGTTACACTGCCTTTCAAGATTATCCTACCACTGCGAATATTGGGCAATATCGGGATAATGGAATTTGAAAAGAAAATGGAAACAACTACTAATCAGGGTTTAGGGTTTAGGGTTGAGGAAAAATCCTGCTGATCCCCTCTTCTGGTAGGATTTATTTTATGGTCTCCCAAGCTGGGAACCAAATATACATGCACCCACCAAGAAGCCTAGGGAAGCCAAAAACATCACACCAAAACCACAGCAAACCCCTAGTTCAAATATCTCAAATCTTGCAGGGTTGTGCCCCTAAGATTGTACCCTGAAAGGTTTTCCCAACGTGTTCCCGATCTAAGTCCTTACATTTACCAATGCCAGCACAAGAGGGCTCCTTCGGCTTTAGGGTGTAAGGCCCGAAACCCAGGATACAACCGTTGGGGTACAACCTTGGAAGTACAACTTGAAATATTTGGATATCCGTAGGATATAGATTCCTGCTGGCTTTTGTCTACTAAAGACACCAAATAAGCACCATCTTACCAACTAAACCGGGTATAGAGAACAAGTCCCTGACAAACACAAACAGGGGTGGCATACTCATGGCCTTGTACAGGCCCTGCGCGTATGATTCGTACCTAGGTCACGCTCACGTTCAGCATTTCGCAGCAATCTTGTAGGATTCAATGGTGTTTATCTTGACTGCCTGGACCTCAAAGGTAGATGGAAAAATGCCCAGAACCCAAAAAATGTCTAGGAGGATGCTATTCTACATACTTATAGGGTTTATGTGAGCTTTGTTTAAACAGTCTTGGATGTTCAAATCAGATTGCAGGAGCCCAAGACAGCGTCTACCTATCAAAGCCGATTCAGAAATTCATGTAGTGGCCAGCCCAATATATTTAAATGCAGTCTTCTAGCTCCGAATCCCTAGATCCAGATTGAGGCAAACTGCCCGGCCATTGCAAAAAAACGCAAGGACCAAACAACATAAGGGAAAACATTGTGAACTGTTCATGACTCGGCAGCTAGTACGGACAAAGTCGGGATAGGGGCACCTCCACTCACTCTAACCTGCCAAGACTTAGAACACTGCCCAGCCGAATCTCTAAACCCTAATCTAACTCTACTTAGCAATCTAGATCTGCACCGTAAACCCTACACTACACCTACTTAGTATAACGCGCCCACCCCAAACCTAAAACCCGATACCATCCCTAGGTAGCATTTGGGGGCCTGCTCTATACCCAACACACTCTATTCTCGCTAGCCAATGCCTGGAGGGTCAGAGGGACTTAGCGAATAGGTTAATGATCCCTAGAACCCGTATAGTAACCCTAGTGCTCTAATAGCCTCAAAAACAAGACCCCAGATCCCTTGGAGAGGGAATGGATCAAGTGGTACTGTTTTGGGAGCATCATTCATCGTGAGGCAGAGGGGGTGTATTAACAGGGGAGGCAACCCCTGCATGAGCCCCCAGTATAATCCCAGCTTGCATCTCATTTTCCATCTGACTTCCATGGAAGGAGTAAGCCCCTAAACCATAGACCCTTTACCAAACAAAACCTAACCACAAATCCTAACCCTCAGAGTCGATCGTGCACTTCTGGGATAATGTTCATATATTAACCCTACATCCCACATAATCCTCATGTAACACCAAACCCTAAGCCCCCGGAAACCTAAACCCTGATACTCTGAACCCTAAAGTTTACACCACCTACACCCTCAACCCTGATACCAACGCTCTAGAACCCCTAAACCCTAAACCTCAGGATGTGACCCCGTAAACCCTAAACCATAGGGCGTTGATTCCCTAAGCCCTAAATCCTAAACCCTAATCCCTAAACCCTTAGCCCTAAACCCTAAACTCTAACTCCTAAACCCTAATCCCTTCACCCTAATCCAGACCCTAATCCTAAAGCCAAACCCTAATCCCTAAACCCTAAATACCTTGCCTGAGAGCTGGGCCAGCTTTGCAACTTGTCTAGCCAGAAGCTGCCGGCGAGGAAGCTCTCCTTTAGAGTTCCTAGAAATTGTAGGGTTTAGGGTTTAGGTCTTACGGTGATTGTACAGGGTTTGGGTCCCTGAGTTTTGACCGAAAGTTTTGATCAAAAGTTGTTGGTTTTAACTTGTCCGAAACAAGTTTGGTGCCTTGGCTCCCCAGACCCCTAAACCCTAAACCCTAGACCGCGTGAGTAACGAGAATCAACAAGCATGTTCAAAGGTAACCCCCCTAAACACTAAACCCCCATTGGGGGTCTGAGGGTTGTCTCAGATCTTGGGGGCTTCCTCCTATGAAGAATTATCTAGAAATCACTGAAAACCTAGATCCTAAGCCCTAAATCATAAAGCTAAAGCCTAATTCCTGAACCCTAAAACCTAAAACCCAAACACTAAATTTGAGTTTTGGACTAGTGTGTTATCTCGGGTTGGAGGCTCACGTCTGTTTTCTGCGGGTTTTTGGCATTTGTTTTTGCCATCCTTTTGGCTTTGGGGTTCGGGGGGGTGGGGGTGTTTAGGGTTTCCGGGGGATATGCGGCTCAAGTAGCGGGTCTAGTTTCAGGGTTTAAGGGGATAGGCTGGGTTTGAGGAATTAGGGCCCAGAGTGCTTCGGCCTTGCGGAACACATGGCTTATTTCATGCAATCTGCAGAAGCCAAGGTCATAGACTCAATTCATAGAAACTGCTACACAAGCATGATTCAAGGGCTGGTTCATGTTTGCTCAATCGGAACAGGTAGGATTTGAAGGATTGCGTCCTCTCAGTTATTCGGGCCATCCCGAACAAACATCTGTGATTTCTGGAACTAGTCCCTGCAAATGGTGGAGTCTTTTAAACACCTCCCATGCTAATGGCCGTGTCTTATGTTCTTATTTCATCAAACTGCCGTGACCATACACGCACGCTTTTCTGTTGCGGATGGAGAGTCATGAGGGTCCTAGGTCTTGTGCATTTCTTAGGCCTCACCGACTCTCCGAAGCATCCGAGCTTATCGGCCATGCTTTGGGTTTTTTAGGGAACGAGTTGAAAGATTCTGGGGAGCTTTCCTTTTCAGAGCTTCAATGCCTACAGCATTCCAGTTGGGGTTCAGGGCTTCGCAGCGGGCCCTCAACTTACTGTCGCTTCGGGGTTTGGGGGCTAAGGGTTAACGGTGTTGCTTAAGGGGAGTGGGGGAGCCATCCCTGCCTGATAACCCCTTTAAAGACCCCCTTGAAAATGGGTGTTCTCACCTCTCTGGGTGTGTTCTTAGATCCCCAAGCCCTAAACAGCTCAGGGTTTTAGGTAGGTCCTTTATGTAACTCGCAAGCCGAAGCCCCAAACCCACCCCTAAATCCTGAGCCCTGCATCCCAAACTCGAAGCCCGCAGCCCAAAATCCCCAGGCCCAAGATCCTAAACCCTAAACCCTAAACCCCAAACCCTAAACCCTAAACCCTAATCCCTAATCCCTCAACCCTAAGACCTGGATACGAACACTCTTCAGATCCCTACAGGCGGCCTCAGCAGTGCCAGCACGGCCTAGAATTCTTAAAGGTGTTTACGGTTTAGGGGTTTTGGTGTTTAGGGTTTAGGGGTTTTGGTGTGTAGGGTTTAGGGGTTTTGGTGTGTAGGGTTTAGGGTTTAGGGGTTTTGGTGTTTAGGGTTTAGGGTTTAGGGGTTTTGGTGTTTAGGGTCTAGGGTTTTGGGGTTTAGGGCGTATATAGGGGTTTAGAGGTTCTAAGGTTCAGGAGTACGGGGTTAGGGGTTTAGCGTTTTAAGGCTTAGGGTTTACTGTGGGGTTTTGAGGCTGTTCATGTACAGGCCTCAATAAATCAACTAGTGCGCCTCGACGCAATGGGGCCGTGTGCCAAACACCCACCCCGTGACCACCTAGTCGGGACGCATTTAGGGTTTAGGGTTTAGCATTTAGGCTTTAGGGTTGTTTGAGCTACGGTTCTCTTCTTGTTTGAAACTTCTGCCTTTCCAGTGAGCTCAGCTTTGTTGGCTTGCTCACGAAGCATAATTAGCAGGCCACACCCGGAGAGCTGTTAGGCCCGGAGTGAGCTGACTAATCGAAGCCAACGGGCAGTATGCAGTCACCTAAACGGGAGTTGCCCACGCGCCGCCGGAAGTAAATACGGCAGCGTGTTTGCACACTTCTTCATAACGCGCAGTCAGTTGCTATTGGGCTCGCTGTCCAAATCCGTGTCAAATCCTTATAGCGAGCACTTGCTAGTCAAAAAAAATTGTCGAAGCTCTTTGTTCCCGCGTCTGCGAGGGCCCCCTTCATTTCCCACGTCCGTGGCATGTGTACGGAAGTAGATGGTCTAGCCAGCAAACAATTCAGACCAAGTGCCGCTACACAGCGGGACCTAAGATGCGCATGGCATGGCTTTGAAACAACGCCTGGGTTGTGGTATGTGCTTCCGGTCAGTATCAACTCCTAAGTGTTTGAAGTTGGTAGATACCCCATGAACAAATTTCCAGTCCCGGTTTTTGCCAACGGGTCTGAGACTGTTACGCTCGTTGAACACATCTACAGCGTCGAGCGCCTCCACTCATTGTTGATTCCCAGCTCACAAAACGTTCAGCGGAACATTGAACTGCCAAACTTTTGTGGAGGGGTTGGCCTCGCAACTGGTTGCTTTGCAGGCCTAAGACTGTAGCATCCCTACATCTAAGTCCCAATTCCTAAACATCAAGCCTCGAATCGTAAGTCCTATAGGCCAAAAACTGGCGCCGGTGTCGTGGAAGCCGACATGGATGATGCTGCAGGTGCCCTGTCCTCACTTTTATGACCCAGTCTGTGACCACGCACCGTCCAAATTCGTGGCACCTAGCACACGCTACTCATCAACCCCTATCCAGTCACGCAGCAGTCACTTTCGCACGGGGTATGTTCCGCGCACTGTTCAAATTCTAAACCAGCGGCCCACCACGCTCCCAAACATCAGTTTAAGGTTAAGGGTTTAGGGCCTCCACTAAGAATCCAAGCCCTGTACGGTTCAGGGTTTGGGGTGTCCCTTGATTGACTTCACCTTAAAGCAACTGCTATACCAAAAGGAAGAGCAACCCTAACCCTCATCTGAAAAGCCCTGACTTGGGAGTTCTACATCTACCTAGACAGGCTGCCATTGTAGTTAATTTCAATAAACAACTTTCAGACCCTAAACCCTACATGCCAAACCCTATGCCCCAAACCTTAAACTCTGAAAGTTGAGCTGCACACTTCAGCCCTAAGTGCTGGCAGCCAAACCCCCACACCTAATGAATGCCAAACTCTCGCCAAGT
Source organism: Symbiodinium pilosum (assembly GCA_905231905.1). Lineage (NCBI taxonomy): Eukaryota > Dinophyceae > Suessiales > Symbiodiniaceae > Symbiodinium > Symbiodinium pilosum. The sequence continues at coordinate 85,887 of CAJNIZ010048148.1, read as the reverse complement.
GGCCCAAGATTGTGGGCTAGTATCTTAGTATGCCCCAGTAATGGGGAACAGTTACCCGGAATTATAGCCTACCGGCGTTAAAAGTAAGAGCCGTAACCCTACGCCACACACCATACACCCCCAAAAATGTCAATAGGCCCTAAACCGCCAACATTACAACCGCATCTTTTTTGTATGAAGGTAGTACAGGGTGCCTCAAACGAACCTCAACATGATATTGTTAATGCAATTATTCAGGACATCCCAGAAAGCCGTATAAGAACCCAGCGTCCATTGCATTTCCCATCGTCTCCGCCCTACAGCCTTTGAACCCTGTATATAAATCTTCCGTATAACCCCATATATCCCCTGTATAGCCGTGTCTATCCCCCACAGAACCCTTTCTATCCCCTACAGAACCAATTCTATCCCCTATATAACCTTATGTATCCGACGTATCCCTAATATGATCCCACCCTATACCCTAAACTCTAAACCCTGAACTCTAAACCCTAAACCCCTAACCTTGACCCTGAAGCCTGAATCCTAAACCATAAGCCCTAAACTCTCAACCCGAAGCACTAAAGCCTAAACGCTAAACCCTAAACTCAAAACGCTAAACCCTAAACTCTAAACCCGAAGCACTAAAGCCTAAATGCTAAACCCTAAACTCAAAACGCTAAACCCTAAACTCTAAACCCTAAACCCTAAACCCCAAACCCTAAACCCTAAACCCGAAGCACTAAACTCCGTGCGCCTCCTGCTCCAAGCCCAGGCTGCGCGTACGTCCCGAACGCGAAGCTGTACCTTGACAGTACGTCGGGGGATTTTAGGGGTTGCTGGGGCTTAAGGTTCAGGATGTAATTAGGTTTTTAAGGGTTTAAGGTAGGGGTTAAGGTTCAGGGATTTAAGTGGTTTTCAAGGTTTAAGGCTTAGGGTTGAAGATTGAAGATTTGAGTTCATGGTACTTCCAGGCTAACCTACAACCCGCAGGTATGTAGAGTAATGGCCTGCTTTACTGTTTTTGGATGTTTTGGGCCAGTGTGTTGCCTACCTTTTGGTCCGGGTAGGGCTTAGGGCCCTTTGAGTTCAAGGCTTACGGTTTGGGATTTTGAGCTTTCAGGCTTTGTGTTCAGGGCGCAGGGCTTCTCTTGCTTGACATAGATATGTTTATCTTTCTATCATGCTTACCCTCCTGTCTTGTTTATCTGTGTTCTTTTAAAGAATTATTAGGATTAGTTGGGATGTCAGGTTTAGCGTTTAAAGTTTAGGGCTAGCACTTCAAAAATCTGGGGCAACGGGGTCGTCAGCTATTGGCTCAAGATCCCTGAAAGCCCCAGTATTCCCGCAATGCATGGTGAAGCACCCCCCAGAAGGTTCCTTACAAGACCCATAAGCAAAAATATTCGGGAACCCTATGTCCACCCTTAATGGTTTCTCGACATGGCTAAACCAGTTGACCTCAAGACCTTATGGTAATGGTTGGGGGTAACAAAAGCCTATTATCACCACAGCTAACACCTGCTGAAGGAGCCCTAAACCCTAAACCCTTAAACCCTGATGCCCATATAAACTTACCATTACCTAGGGTCCCCAATATCCTTAATTTAGAAAATTTACGTTTTTCAAGGTTCAAAACCTAAATGACGCCCCCAAAACCTAAGTAATGGTAATAAACCAGGATGATCCATTGCAGGGCTCAGGATTTGGATTCATGGTCCTCAAAAGACCTGTGCAGTTGCAACCTGGACATTGAGCCCACAACATTATCTTGGGTCGACATAGGGTTTAGGGCTTAGGCATATAACCCCAATGACTGAGAATTGAAAAGAAGATGGAAAGTGGCCTGGGAACTGATCTGATACCTGGGCATGTAGGGATTAGGGGCTAGGTAGGCTTATTTCGAAGCAGTAGTGCTTTGAATATTGAATGGATTCAGATTAGCAGCGGCTGTAAGACATTAAGTGGTAGTAACTTGAGGTTTTCCGTACCTAAAGACAACGTCTTAACCACCATCCATGAGAATCAGAAAGGTTCGAACACCACATCATGATCTAAGAGTCGTAAGGAAGAGAGCAGGAGCAAGCAAGAATGGAGGTGTAAGAGTTTGGGATTTAGGGTTTAGAGTTTGAGGTTTAGGATTTAAGGTTTGGGCTTCAGGGTTTCGTGTTCAAGGAATGCAGCCTAGGATCTTGAGCTTAAGGGATGTCGGCAGAATGGCAACCTGGAAACCCCCTTATAAAAAGGGAGAACCTAAACTACCCTAAACCCCAACCCCTCAAACCTAAACCCTAAACCCTACACCCCAAGCCCCCCCAAGCCTGGTAGTCTTTTGCAAACATGCTCATGCTCACTGGATGTCAAGAACATGGTTTCCACTTTTGGGTTCGAGGGACCCGCACCATAAGCGGAACCTGAACGTACGTACCGTTGTGTTCGGATGCAAGAAGAAAAGGGTCTGTAGGATGGGAGTAAAATGAAAAACTACGCAGTATTTGATGCCCTAAGATCCTCTCAGGGGTTACTGACCCTTGGCAATCCGCTATCGCAATCTTTTCCTCAAACTTGTCACTTAAATGGCCTGAGCTAGCCAAAAACCAGGCCTCTTCTTTGCGTGGTGCGACGGGTCATCATAACCCTAAACCCTGAAACCCTAAAACCCTGAACCCGTATCTGTCTTGGGAAGCAGGTATTGGACAGAAACGCTCAAGCGACAATGCCCCAGGCCAAGGAAGGCACCACTGCATGGCAAGGTAGTCGACATTGAGGTCCTTCCTTTGTTGAGGGATCAGGGTTTAGGGTTTAGGTTGCTGGTGGTTGAAAAAAAAAAACAAGATTACATTGTTCTCCTTACAAAACACCATGACCAGCATGCAAGCTTATGCTCTCTGTGGGGGTTATGGAATCCCCATCTCAAGTGACTGCCCGCCCGGTGGGTTCCCTACACCTTCTCAATGCTAGGCTGCTCAAGGCCCCACAAAAACAAAGCTTCCATTGGGTACAGAACCGATGCATTCTTTAGGGTTTGGGGTTCTGGGGTTCATATACTTGCTGGTTGCTAGTCGGGAAAGAAGGAATGGCTTGAAAGTTGAAACCACTTGTTTGTTGTTATAGTCCCCCTTAAGTAGATAGAATATGGGGTATGTGGGGATCTTGTTATAACATACCCAAAGCCATATTCTATCTACTTAAGGGGAACTGTAAATAGGTAGGGGCCACAGTGGGAATCCATCGCTGCATTCCTTACTGAGACGCGATGCAGGGTTGAGGGTTTAGGGTGTAGGGTATATCCCAACTATTCCCTAAAGCCTAAACCCTAAACTCCTGAACCCTAAGCCCTAAACCCCTAAACCCTAGAGCCTAGATGAGGTCTCCCGAAGCTTACGTTTCAATCGAAGGGTCCAACTCGAAGTCCTTTGATTGCAAGCTAATGGCTGAGGAACTCCTTATGGAACAAAGGGGCTTAGGGTTTAGGGCGGTTTTCAAAAATTCCCTTTAGGTAATAAGAAGGTTTTGGCACAAACAGTAGGAACCTTGCAAGTATAATTGTTGTAGGGTCCTGATTTTGGGGCTTGGATGTACTGAAGTTCTCTTACAATTGAAGCTTAGGTGTGGAAAGGACGATTCAACATGGGGCAGGCAACATCACTGTGGATGCAATTTTGTGATAGCACCTCAACAAAAGCAGGCTACGCTGACTACTGTTCTTTGAACATGGAGTCCATATGAGCCATGCTCTAAACTCCTAGTATCCGCCTTCATAACCCACATAATAGTCCCCTATCTAATTCCCCTATATAACCCTCCTTCAAAGAGCTAAAACTCTGGCTCCTCTAATCCGCCCATGTCCATGGCAGATCTTTGTCCCCAGAACCCCTTTTGGAGAAACTGCCAGCTCACGCTTTTGAATTTGAGGTTAAAAAAAAGTTGGAGGTTAGCGGATGTGGATTCTACTAATCCCCTCCCCCTAATAATAAACCCCCCCACCCCCCTAATAATAAATACTCCCCAAATATGGTATACTATAATATATTGGGAATATTTATTACTAGGGGGGT
>CAJNIZ010048148.1:47028-81750 GCA_905231905.1 Symbiodinium pilosum | reverse complement strand
TATAACCCTAAAACCTAAGCCCTAAAACCTAAACCCTAAACCCCAAACCCTAAATCCTAAACCCTTAACCCTAAGCCCTCAACCCTAAACCCTAAACCCCAAACCCTAAACCCTGTTCATTCCTAAGCCCTAAAGCTCAACGTGCCTAGGTACTAAGCTCATCATCCTCTGCTCCCCGGGCAACCCGACAGGAGGGGCGCAGGGCTCACAATACTTTGGGGCTTAGGGATCAGAGTTTAGGGNNTTAGGGTTCAGCGTTTAGGGTTTAGAGTTTAGGGTTTAAGAACCAGAGTTTAGGGTTCAGGGTTTAGAGTTTAGGGTTCAAGAACCAGAGTTTAGGGTTCAGGGTTTAGGGTTTAGGGCTTCGGCGTGCATTCTGTAGAAGCTTGAACCGTTGCTAAGACTATTGCCCTTGGTTGCTTGCGTACTTATGATGTAAAGTACCTCAAGTAGACCTAAAGATGATACTGTTATTTGGTAGTTTCCCTGAATAGGGGACCCCAACATACACTCCGAAATACGATCATCCGTATTACTTCATGCCTTGAAGTATCTTTTACATTTCGTAGTTTACTTACATAGGGGGGGCCCCAACATAGACCCCCAAATATTGTGATCCTTGTTTTAGGGACCCCAGCAAGCTAGCCCTAATTTTGGGAAGCCCCCACTTATTCTAGCTTCTACCTTCAAGGTCGTACATAAGGGCACGCTGAAGTTGTTGCGGCCCTGTGTGCAAAGGTGCTCACCTCAGATGACCTGGATTATGCAGCCGAGATTGCCAAGGATTGCAACTGCTGGGTCTTGAGCGACGAGATCTACTCCAGGCAGCGATCCCGAGCAAGCAGCCATGAGGATACTACTGGTGATGCTGATGACCAACATGATGCTGCTGATGATGGCGATGGTGATGGTGATCATTGTAGTGGCGGTGGTAGTAGGATCAGTAGCCGTACGACAAGGAGGAGGACGACCAGCAGGAGCAGCAACGGCAGCAGCGGCAGCAGCAGCAGCAGTAGTGGTCGTCTGATGATGGGTCGTATAGGCAGTAAAAGCAACAGTAGCAGCAGGAGACGTAGTAGGGGCGGTATCAGTGGAGAAATACTAGTATTATTAGGAATGTCAGCAATAGTTGTGACAAGCGATAATAGTACTGATTCCTGGCAATATTTTCTGTAGTAGTACTTTGGTAACAATAACACTAATCGTAAATACGTAATAAGTTGTATGATTGCAAAGATAATGCTACTAGCATGAACAGCAGTCGTGTGGAGTAGGTCCTTGCCCTAACCCTAAACCCTAAACCCTAAACCCTATTATCGTATTGCAAGAACAGGGCTCGAAGTGACTCCTGCCCCCAGGGAGCCCAAAACTCCATGAGAAAGGAATATGTCCTACATGACATTAGGATCCCTTAAATGGTTTCAGGTTTACTCCTCAGCTATTCAGTATCATGTAAAGCATATTCCCCAAACCAAAATTCTTTTTTTTTCTTAAAGCAAATTCTGGGGTCTGGGGTCTTCGGGGGTATCTGTGTACCGTAAACCCTAGTCCCTGAACCCCTGTGACAGACTGGTCTTCGACGGTCAACACGACAGCATTGCCTTGCGCAAGGTCTGCTTCCTCAGAGTTCTGTTCTGAATTGGGGTTTCGGGTTTAGGGTGTAGGGTTTATTACGGGTGATTACCCCCCCCCCTAGGTTCCCCCCTTAATTAAGGTCATTTAGGGATAATTAGGCTTAATTAAGGTTAACTAAGGGGGAACCTAGGGGGGGTAGTATAGAGGGGGGTACTAGTTGAACCCATGAGTTTAGGGTCTAAGATGGAGGTGCAATTTCCAAACATGGAGAAGCAAATGGACACGAAGATGGGGAATGACATGACAACTGGGATTGTACGAGGTTTATGAGGTGTTTCCATCGTAGAATCAAGTGAGAACGGAAATGTGACATGAAATGGAAACCTGGAGTTCTGTAGTGGTTTGGAGGGTTTAGGGCTGGGTATGGGTAGGGGAGAGCCCAAGTCATGACAAGTAATTTGCTGTCGTCTCTTGTCCTTACCATTCTAGATGCACAATACCCGTGTTTAATGACGTGCACCTAGCTCTGAATGCACCTGAGGTTTGGAGTTTGTGCAGTAAAGGAAGCTTTACACAGTGCCAGCGGGGCATGCGAAACCATTGCTTACTTCCAGGCACTAATCAGAATGGCATTGCCAGCAAAATGGCCAGTCTACAAATGTAGCAATGTTGCTTTCGCATTTTGGCTGTGACTGCCAAACCCTGAACCCTAAACCCTAAGCCCAAAACCATAAGAACGACCAGAACTGGCCGATGTACCAGCACCATCAATGACATGCGTTTCACTATGAATCGCCAGCAACTTTAGTTACTTTAGGTGTTTCCTCACCACATCAAGCCTCGTGTTGCTGAAAGGTAGCATATACGTAGACATATAGCATGTATCGTGCGGCAGTAAACTTCGCATATTGTACAGATGTGGCATCCAGGCCAACGTGCATAGAATTCTTAGGAAGGTTTGAAACCCTCTACATTTGCACACCCCTAAACCCTTTACTATATCTGAGGTGTCCTTCTGGGGTGAGCATAAATCTTTCGGGGGCCCTTTATAAGGGGGGCCCAAGGGACTCCCTAAAGCCTGTAAGGCCTCCCTGAGACTCCTTGCAGAGTCCTTAGGGTTTAGGTTTTAGGTTTGGGCTGTAGGGTTTAGGGTTTGCGGTTTTGGGGCTTAGGGTGTAGGGGTTTGGGGGTTTAGGGTTTAGGGCTTAGGGGCCTCCTGAGTTCAATCCTACGTATTTCGCCTGCCTCGGAGGATCTGCTTGAACGGACAGTGGTCTTGGATGGGTGCAGCAAATCCTACGCCGGGTAGCCAAGACTGTTGCAATCAGTGCTTAAGTGTTTAGGGGTCCAATTTGGGTCTACGGTCTCCTTGTATATCTAAAGCCCGAAACCCTTAACCCCCAAACCAGTACACCCCAAACCCCTAAACAGGGTTGCAGTTAAGGAATTTAATTTAAGCTACTGTATTGGGGAAAACCCTTTTAGTTACGATATATACCCAGTATGGTCACTTGATTAAAGTTCCTTAACAGCAACCCAGTGAAGCGTAAAACTCTAAACCCTTGACCGCTGAACACTAAAGCATCCACGACAGATATGGTCTATCAAGAGCTACCAGGACCACATAGGACCACCAAATCCTCAAACCTTCAAGCCTCAAACCCCGAATCCTGTAGCCTTCCCACAGATCTTGCCCTAACATTGTTCCTAGATCTTCTTGCAAAAGCATAAATGCAGCTCTTGACACTCTTCAAGAATGGAAAAGTCCACTGCCACTTCCTGGTGGTAAGTACAGAATGGCATGGAGGAACGGATCCCCATAGTAGTTTCTGCAGAATCCCTTTTGTAATTAGTTCCTATGGTCTAGGTTCCTTGATTCCCTGTTAACCAAGTTCAAACATTGAACCCTAAATAACATGGTGGCTTCCACGCTCTTTTCCATTCCGCTGTTCACTGAAAACCACCCTAAACCCAAAATTCAGTAGTACTCCACATCTTGGTTTCCACGTCTTCAGTCCTGACTACCCTACACCCCAAACCCTAAACCCCAAACCTTAAACCCCAAACCCTAAACCCTAAACCCCAAACCCGAAACCCTAAATCATAAACCCCAAAGCGTAAACCCTAAACCCCAAACCCTAAACCCCAAACGCTTACCCCTAAACCCCCAAACCCCAAACCCTAAACCCCAAACCCTAAACCCTGAATGCCAGTAACCAAGGCCATGACTGGCTGGCGCCTGGGTTTCGGCCTGTTTCCCACGGATTCTTGCTGATGCTCCAGCGGGAGTTGGGAAATGACTACGTAAACGTGTAGGGTTTAGGGTTTAGGTTTTACGTAGGGTTTAAGGTTTAAGGTTTCGGATTTGGGGTTTAGGGTTCAGGTTTTAGGGTTTAGGGTCCCTTGGCCTTTATATAGAGCCTAGATGACTCCCTAAGTCCTTGAATCGGATTTCTATGGCTTAGTAAGGTATATATAAGTGGACCCCCCACCCTGCAACAGTGATTATAAGGGATAATAAGGACTTTATCCTAAACCCTAAATGGGAATAGTGGGACCAAGGGCCCAGATTGGTAGCCCATAGTTGAAACCGCAGATCAGTATTGTAATCGTCTGCCAACAATCCTGTCTTGTTTGGGGCTTTAGTGGGTTTGTATGGTTTGTGGCATTTTTCGGGTTTAGGGCCAGGGTTAAAATAGATACAAATGGAGAGTCAGATTGCACATCAGATGGCGCGTGAAAGAATATTGATGAGAAGCGTTGGGGATTTCATTAGTAGTGTGAGACCTCTATGAGATGGAAGTTACATGAGCTATAATCTAAACTCCTTAAAGGGGCTATATATAGAGGATTATATCGGGGACTACTATAGGGGATATTAAGGGGGATACTAGGAGTTTAGACTATAGCGCATATAGGGATCATGACAGGCACCCTTTTTCCCCCACTCCCGCCGAAGAGGAGCATTATTATGGGTTTAGGGTTTAGGGTTTAGGGTATGGGGGGGTGGTGTTGAAATTCTGTAGGTCGCATGATGGGGACCCACCTCACCCCTCCCCCACAACCCTAAACCTGAAACAGTTAGTGTTACCCTCAACTTTAATCTCCACAACCTGAACCCACAACCTAAATCCTAAAACCCCAACCCCAAAACCCTAAACCCCCAAACGCTAAACCCCCAAACCCTAAACCCCCAAACCCTAAACCCCCAAACCCTGAATCCTAAATCCTAAGGAGCTGGTGGAGCCAGCAAAGAATCTGGCAATCAACAGCTGGACATGCCTCCGTCCCGGCATGCTGTATATTTACTTAGGGTTTAGGGGTTTAGGGGTTTAGGGGTTTTTAGGGGTTTAGCCAAGAAGATCGAATGCATTTATACTGCGGCTTGATAGGGGATGGATGGTTAGATAGATGGAGAGCGAGAGAGAGAGAGAGAGAGAGAGAGACATACACACACACATATATATATAGATGTAAATATAAATATATGTATTTGTAGATATGTATTTACATGTACAGGTATATTTCTGTACAGGGATCTGGAGAGGGCTACGGGTTTAGGGCTTTGAAGTAAACAGCCCCAATGCATTCCTTGAGGGAGTCTCTTGTAATCCTGTTTGTCTGCGTTTCTGTATGTAGATATGCGTAGCGTCCCAATTCAACGAAGCCACCATTCAGCTGTTTCCAAGAACCTGTTGTCCTTTTCGAGGGTCTTGAGAACGTGCGGAGAGCGCGTTACCTATTCATAAGCCTTAAACAAACCCTGAACCCAAAGCCATACGCCCTAAACCCTAAACCCCAAATCCTAAACCCTAAATCCTAAACCCTAAATCCTAAACCCTAAACCCTAAATCCTGAACCCTTCAGCAGAGCAGGTTCATCTCATCCGTGCTGCAGCATTTTGGTGGGAAGCAAACCGGTGTGCAGACATCACGTTTTCATGAGCCGGGTTTAGAGGTTAGGGTTTAGGGTGAAACTATAGGCATTTTTTGATATTCCATGTTCCCCCGATGTTCTAAAGCATGCCGCAATGGGAGTATTCGATATTTGGGGAGGGTTTGTGCTGATACATGTGACAGTTTCCTCTTCTCCAACCCTAAGGTTTTGGGGCGTAGGACTCCCCTCTTACCCCAAACCCTGGACCCCAATCCAGAAACCATGTCTTTGCAGTGCGTGAAGCCTTGAAATCCGTCCATGGCTACAACATGTCCCCCCAAAGAGGCGCAGACGACAAAACTCAGAGAGCCCAGCACCCTTTAATTCAAGAATATACCCTAAATATTACCAGGATGCCAAACCTGTTTTAGGCCATATTCGTATCATGTAGGTATATTCCAAAGCCCAAACGCCATTCCTTGAATCAGATAAACGACCCATGTCATTGAGAGCGCATTCGCCGCAATTACAGTATAATTACAGGCTATTGGGGCTCTCTGGGATCTAGCATAGGTCTCCTACACTTTGGTGAACTTAGCACCTTGTCAGGATTGGTAGCGCAATGTCTTGGATTGAGTAATATCCTGTATGTGGACACTGTCGTCCCCAACATAGAGTAGAATTCAAGTCTCCTTTTACATAAAGTTTTTGTTTGATAGGCAGAAAAGGCTCTCACATGGTTCAACCGCCAAAATAACACTAGCTGGACCTCAGAGAGAGGCAAAATGATGGCTCCAAACTTGTTAAACAAGTCCGGAAGTCCGGAAGGCCAGTATTCTTCACGCTTTTGGGGTTCTAGGTACGCAGTTGTCAAGAACAGACCCCATGTAGCCCTAGAAGACTAGCCATTCTGGGTTCAGCCATCAAAAGACCAATAAAACCCGGCCCATATATCAAGTGTCAGAAATCACTGTCCAAGCCTGAGTCCTAAACCCTGGGTTTAGGGTTTAGGGTTTAAGCCTTAAACCAAGCTTGACTGAGGTGTGCCGCCTTTCGTGGCTGCTGGTGCTGAGACCGCCCTTGCCACGCCAGAGGCGCAGCTTTCCGCTGCTTGAGGGGGGTTGGAGGAATATAGGGATTATATTGGGAAATAGGATTTATAGGGGGATTTTTATAGCAATAGTGGTAAAACAAAATGGAAACTACTAGCTGTGATTCAGGGATTGGGGTTTAGGGTTGGGAGTTGGGGAGTGGATTCCTGTAGCCATGCCTGTTCAATCCCCTTTCATATTTCCTATGTCCACTGCCCCCGCCCCCGCCCCGGTGCCCCCCTGCCACCTTTGATTTCAACAAGCACAGCAAATCAAAGACGGACAAGTCTTTCCCCAATTTGTGAACATCATCAGAAAAACAACTAAAAAGCAATTTCCTTAACAGCCGACTGCCGAGAAGAGCCAATTTTTGTACCCTCCGTTTCCTCCTGGGCCCAAACCATCCAACATGCCCGCCAACGGTCCGCAGATTTCCTAAACCCCCACCCAAATAGGGCTATATTGGGGTTATGTATGGATAGTGGAAAATAAAATGGAAACTACTGTTTAGGGCATAGGGTTTAGGGATATGGGGGTTTCCCAAAACTAGGGGCGCCATTTTGGGGGTCCCCATAATGAGGACTATTGTATTTTGGGTCTATATTGGGGTCCCCCTTTTTCGGGAAACTACCACATAGCACCCGTACCCTCCCTTAAGTAGCAGTAACCCCCCACTCCTCCGTACGCACCACTAAGGCAGCCGTCGTTTAAGATTGACGTAAGCTTGCAAAGCAGGGAGCCGGTGTTTTGCGTTCTGACATGATCGATTCTCCAAGTCATGGGCTGGGCTCTGTATGCAAACCTTATGGGTACTAACTACCTAGAAAGCCAGTTACCCATAATTATAGGCAACATTCCCCTAATTTCCTACTACTTTGGGTTAAAGTAGCACATTATTATGGGTAACTAGGCTTTCCAGGTATGGTTCGGCACCTAGTACATGGGAGTACAAAAGCAGGACCCTAATTTTGTCCGCTAGCACATGGTCCCTCCTACTTGGAAGGACATGTCTGCTGATACAACCCATTACTCCGGTCTTTATTTTGAAGTTTACCTGTGGTTAGCAAGGAACGGTAGAATCGGCCCTATACTACCCCTTAGAGTAGTCCCCTAAACCCTAAACCCTAAACCTACTACCCCTTAGAGTAGTCCCTACATCCTATGCCTTCCATCCCTACTAACATGCACTTCCCAGAATGTCAATCGCGAAGTACTCCGTTTTATAATTAGGGTTTAGGGTTTAGGGTTTAGGGTTTGTCATTCTGGCCAACCAACAGCCCCACCTAGGGGACTTAGGTATTCATAAGTAGGTTATCAGCACAGCTTTAAGTAGGTTATAGGTTAGGTGGACCCCCCACTCTGTAATAGTGGTATACTAGGAAGATAAGAGGACCTTAATATACTTACTATTATCCCTTAATAGGCACTATTACAGGGTGGGGGGTCCACCTAACCCAAGCCTAAATCCTACACCCTGTATAGTAGTTTTCATTTTCTTGTCCATTATCCACATATTACCCCAATACACTATAGTAACTTAGCACAACTCTTCCAAGTATGAGACGCTTCTGACTTTGGGCAGCAGGAGGCAATGGCTCCAATGCGCTTGGAGTATGCGAGCAGGCTGGGGGGTAGGGTTTAGGGTTTAGTGGTTGCAGTTATCCAGATTTGAATATGCTCGGAGGGTCGGTGGGAAGTATACTAATCAGCCCTATGGGCCATGTAACAGCCCCATATCTCCATAATCAACCTACTTACTAAATCCCCCTAACCCTAGACCTTAAACCTCGAACTAATGAAGGTGGGGGACGACCTGTCAGGAGAGACCTCGTCTACGAGAAGCTTGTGGAGATACCTGGCATCTCTATCGCTGTCCGTCCTGCTGGGGCAATGCACGCCCGCGTAGGCGTTTCCAAAGTGAGGGCTCCCTTCTTGGGGGTACCTACAATAAGGATTATCGTATGTTGGGGTCTAGATGGGGGACCCCCTGATCCCTAACCCTAAACTTTGCACAGGACTGTAACCCCCAATCCTTAAAGCCTAGATGCTTACCATACGTTTGTGCTGGGCAGGGTAGACTGTTCGATCTGCGGGTGTCTGACCCTAAACCCTAAACCCTAAACCCTAGACAGTGTTTCCTTGTGCATGTGAAGTCTGGCTGCTACATAAGTAGATGCAGCACAAGAAGACATCGGAAACAAAACACCCCACACCCCAAAATCACTTATTGCCAATCTTTTGCAGTATACAATGATCCGAACATTTATCATCAGGGGGGTGGGAGTTGTAATGTTAAGGGGGAGGGGATGAAAGACCACATGCCTCTCTTTGGAACTGCTAAACCCTAGACCCTCAACCCTCAACCCTAAAACTTCAACCCGCAACCCCAAACCCTCAACCCTAAAACCCCAACCCTACTTGTGTAGGGGTTTAGGGTTTTGGGGTTTAGGTTCTTAAGGTTTTGGGTTGAGGGTTTTAGGGGTTTCGGGTTTAGGTTTTAGGGGTTTAGGGGTTTAGGGTCTTAGGATTTTGGGCTTAGAGCTTCAGGGTTTTAGGGTTTAGGGTGTACTTTGAGCTTCGCGGTACCTTTCGCTTACTTAGACTTGCATACAGTTGCATCCCAAGTATGAACACCCCAAGTCTCCTTAACATGGTTTTAATGGGCTTAGGGGTACAGTCATAACTGTATGATATTCACATGGAACCTCCAAGTAGGGGAGTTTAGATTTCAGGGCCATTTCGTGTCAGGTACCTCTTGGCGAATGTGACTGGAACCGGGCTGACTTCCTCGGAGTTTGCGGATAGATTGCTGGAGGATCACTTTTGCGAGTTTCAGGCTTAGGGGCCTGGGATTTGGTATAAAGTCAGAGCCTTCAACCCCAAAACACTGGGTAGGCTTAGGGTTTAGGGTTTAGGGTTTAGGGTGGGAACGGCGTGTACGGTTGCTGTCCAAGGGAGTGGAAGCTGAGCATCTTGTGAATTGGTTCTTGACAGTCCCGGTAACAAATACAAATATGAGCTATAGTCTAAACTCCTTAACAGGGGGGTTATATAGGGGATTATCTATAGAGGACTACTGTTGGGGTTATTTAGGGGGATCCTAGGAATTTGGACCCTAAACCCTAAACCTTAAATCCTACACCCTAAACCTTAAATCCTCAACCCTAGACCCTAAACCTTATAACAAGGGATATTAAGGGGGATACTAGGAATTGAGACTACGGCTCAAATATTTTTGGGGGCTTTTGAGGGAGGACTCCTCAGGCTGCACCTTTCGATGGGTTTTAGAGAAGCACAACCCTAAACCCTAAAAACCCTGAACATCTAAGCCCGGAATCCTAAGAACCTAAACCCTAAACCCCTAAACCCTCAACCCCTAAACCCTAAGCCCTAAGCCCTAAACCCTCAACCCTAAACCCTAAATAGTAGTTTCCATTTTCTTTTCCATTATCCCCCCCAAACCCCAACCCNNTATATACTGTTCTATGTTTTCTCCACTCCCCTAATAACAACCACCACCCTGCCCCCCATCTCCCCACTGATAACCTCGCCCCCGCCCCCCCCCCCCACCCACCCCCCCAATATGCTGTAGTACCATTCTAGGCTAAGTTTGTTATCAGGGGGGGTGCAGTAATTCATCAGCTTCACAAGGATTCTTCATCCCCTGAAGGGGAAGTCGGAGCTTTGCGCCTCATGGACGTTTGCAGCATCCTTCTTAGGGGATATTGTAGGCGCCTAAATAGCTACCAATATCATGGTCCTAGATTCCTGGTAAAACCTTAGCAGGGGCTACCTGAGATAGACCTCAAGATTATTTGAGAAATGTTGTAGCCCCTACGATCCATAATCCATATAAACGGCTGCATAAACCCAGTCACCATTTGATTTTCCATTGTCGTTTCCATTTCATTTCCCATCCCAGGAGTACTATTACCCTAAACCCTATATCGCATCCCTACATGGTCCCTATATAATCCTACATACCCGGATGCCGGGAACGCCCCCTTGCATAAGGATCCTCATGCATAGGGTCGGATCCCGCGATGAAGGCGAACCTGTTCCACTAATCCTCCCAACAGTGCAGCCCTGAACCCTTAAAGCCCTAAGGGTGTACGGTTTTGGGTTGTGCTGCCCTTAGAAAGCTCAGATGATTGTGAACTCCTAGGCCCCAAGCCCTGAACTCTGGAGAGAATTCTCCAAAACCTTAACCCTAACCCCTAAACTCTATCTGGAGATTCAGCTGACGACCATAGAGAAGGATGAACTTGTTCGAAAAGTGCTTTAACCGTGTACCATAGTTACAGTCAACTAGGATCTTGAGGTACCGCCCTCTATACCCCTAGTTTCCATTGCATTCCTATTTGATTCCCCATGCATCTGCTTAGCCCTAAGCCCTAAGCCCTAAACCCTAAGCCTTAAACCCTAAACCAGCAGGACTATGGCGTGGCGGTCTTGGATGGAAGTTTCTTCGGAGCTGGGGGCAATGGCCTTATCAGGCGCTGGCTTTGAGAGCATCGGGGATTCGGGGCTTAGGGTTAGGATCTAGCTTATAGGGTTAGCCCTTGGTCCCTTTGAGGCGGGCAAAGTCTAACGATCTTCCCCAACCTCACCTGAAATGATAATTTTTGGAAAGGGGCTTAATTTGAGGTTATGAACTTCATGAAGCATGGTAGTCTGCGGAAACAGGTGGACCCCAATACAGTCCCCCTAATAATATAGTCTGTACTGTAGGGACCCACAAATGGTATCCGTAATTTGAGGAAACCCACAAATAGCCAGGTAAAAGGGAGTAGGATTTAAGGTTATAGTAATGGGAAACGGATGAAAAAGGCGTGCATTGAAGTGGACACTGGGTGTTTATGGGGCTAGACGAGTGCATAGGGTTGAAAGGAGAATCAAATGGACAAGAACATTGCGAGTGACATGGAACATTGGTTTATGTAGGGTGTTGTAGGGGTTGCATTGGCTTTGGGATTTTTCGAACCACTCTACATGTCTGGATAGCTCAGGGTGCTAAACCCTAACCAAAACCTAAACCCTATGCCCTAAGCCCTAAACCCTAAACCCTAAACCCTACACCCTAAGCCCTAAACCCTAAACCCCGCACTGCGGCGACTGGGCTCAGGATCTCGTTCGCGCAGTCGCGCGCACGCCTGGCGGAAGGTTGTGCTTGGAGCTCAGGAGCTAGGAACTTTTCATCCCTGTTTTGATTTTGCTGGGGTATGTAGAGGGGTAAACCACTATTTAGGGTTTAGGGCTTAGGATTGTTTAGGGTTTCAACTTCTAATCCCTTAGTAGGGTTTAGGCTTTCAACTTATACTTCCTTAGTAGATTTAGGGATCACGGTCTAGGGTTTCAACTTCTACTCCCTTAATAGGGTTTAGGGTTTAGGGTTTTAACTTCTCATCCGTTAGTAAGTTTAGGGTTCAGGATTTAGGGTTTCAAATTCTACCCTTAGTAGGTTTAGGGTGTTTGGTTTCAATTTCTGCTCCTTTAGAAGGGTTCAGGATTTAGGGTTTCAACTTCTACTCCCATAGAAGGGTTTAGGGTGTGGGTCATGGTTTAGGGTTGTAACTTCTATTCCCCTAAGGGGGCTATGGGGGTATTTGGGGGTATGTGGGGATATATCGGATTATCAGGGGTATAGTTCCTACTACAGGTTTCCAAAGTTCGTAATTGCCTCAATAATGGGGAATCAGATGGGAAAGAACCTGGAAACAGAAACGGATATTGGGAATACATATATATATATACATATAGATATTCATCCTTGCATGAAACTGCAATTGTGAAACACCCTTCCCATTCCTAGTATCGGCTATCTCTCCGAATATATAAGGTTTGTTATGGTGAGCATTCCATCTTAGTAGGGGTGTTCGGGGGCGTTTGATTTTAGTATGATTTGGTAGTAGGATTCTTATTGCATTATCTATGGTTTGGAATTTGGGGTTCAGGGTTTAGTTTTCATGAACATTTATGAAAACTGTTGTAGGGTTTGGGGTTCAGGGTTGAGGGGGTAGGGTTGAGAGATTAGGGATTTGGGTTCAGGGGTTCAGGACCAAGGATTTGGAGATTAGCCTTAAATCCTCACCTACTATTGGTATTCGTAATTGTACAGATCCACTGGGGCGGAAGGGGGATGAGCCCCAGAGGAGATAGGGAATATTTTATATTAGGATGGTTCAAAATGTGGGAGGTGGGCTAGTATGATTGTCAACATTAGGCAGTAGTAGCACGAAAAACACAGAGGTACTAGCATTTGCTCTAAACCTAAGCCCCTAACCTCTAAACTCGAAAGCGTAAACCACAGACCCGACACCCGAAACTCTAAACCCTGAACTCCAAGCCCTGCACCCGAAGCTCTGAACCCCTGAGCCCCAAGCCCCAAACAGTAGACCCAAAGCCTCTAGCCCAAAGCAACAATCCAAACCATGAACCCTAAATCTTAAGATGTTAGTACCCCAACTCCTAAAGCTCTTAGCTTGTAGCTGTGTGTTTTGACGTCTCGCCGAGGACCGAATCAAAGAGTTCGTGGCCGCTCTGTCACGTTAGGGAGCTTCAAGACATGCATCCTTTTTCGGGAATAAGGGTCATGAGCATTTTAGAGGTTTCGCCTTTTAGGGAGCCCTTCGTTGTGCACAATACCGAATTGGAGTAGGGCTTATGTAGCTGGACATACGTTTTCTGCCGGGGAATATGTAGAGTTTAGGGTTTTAGAACCTAAGTAAACTGGAATACTTTCAAATCAAATTGAGGATGATATCGAAATTGAAGGTTAATAGTAAGGGATTGAATGTAGGGGCCTGAGTAATCGCCATAGGCCTTAGGGGTATTTTCTACTGTGGTTATATATGGACTGACACGGAACAATATCGGCATTTTTCAGCTACTCAGCCTTTTAAACAGTAGATTGATTGGATTGACATTTCTCATAGGAGCACCAATTTCGGAAGCTACCCACATGAACTGATAGCACCGGAACAGAACAAAGATTTCTGGGTAATGTGGAAGCCTGAATACCTACCAGCATTGTCCGCTTATGACTTGTTATCCACATGCTGATATGTATATATATATAACGTGATAGAACTATAGTAGACTATCCCCCAAAACTCTATTCTGCTTCTTCAGGCTTCTACAGTAGGTGGACCGCGTGATCGCTTCTGGAGCGCGTGCGCGCGAAAAAAAGACAATGCACTGAAAGGCTTTGGGTCCCATGTTGGGGTTTCCGAATTTTTGGGTCCCTTTTTTGGGGGGGATCCCTAGAAAAAGGATGAGAGTACGTATATGGTGTATGTAAGGAGCCCCTCGTTCTGGAAACCCCTCTAGGCTACCTAACCACCCCCATCCATGCTAGCTATCCCCCCGGTTTTCCTTTGGGGTTAATTGAGCTTATTTAAGGGGAGCCTTTTGGGGTAGATTATTGAGGGGGTTTACGGTTTGGCTTTAGGGTGCAGGGTTTAGGGTGAGGGGGGACTTCGTAAGAACACTTCTAAGTGTTTCTTTACCGCACAAAAACTCAACTATCCGCATGCGGAACCTACTTCCCTCAACCAGATTAAACCCTAAACCCCAAACCTTAAACCCCTAACCAAGTGACCTTCATGAAGGCCAGTCTCTGGCGCAGTCTTGCTACCTGAAAGGATTGTTGCCGTGCATTGAGGAAATCTTGCACGCCTCAGGACCCCAATGTGGTGTAATTCCAAAGATAGAACCCTAAACCCACTGATGCCTTGCCTAGGCATTGGCAGAGCAAGAAAAGAAGTTCCAAGCGTGTGCGGTCGACGCCTTAGCGGGAAGGGCTTTCGAAGGGACATGAGAGGTTTTCATGAATCGTAAGGGGATTTGAGTTACCCCAACTCTGTAATATAGACCCTATCGTTATCATCTGATGATCATAAGGTCCTATCCTTATGGGTTGTGCACCACTTGGGGTCCCCAGCATGCTGTAATTTCTAGGGTATGACGTTTATAGTTTGGTGCAAAACTTGCTCGATTCACCGTATCAAGAACTTTCAAGCGACTTTTTGAACTGTTTAAGCAGCAGCTGCTGAATGCCCTATACGGATGCCAGAAAGACGCATTTCTACCGCAATGTAGTTTTTCAGTTGCATTGATGATGGCAGTTAGCCAGGGGGCCTCAGAAAGTGAGTTCACAGGGGTTTGCCAACATAGTCCATTGCTGCGAAGATTAGGGGTCCCAGCCTAGGTCTTGCCATAGAAACCCCCAAAAAGGACCTCTTCTATATCCCGTACAACCCTAGCTAATCCCCGTAAAACCCTTTCAAAGGCACCCCTAATTTCCGGAAACACGCACATATTTCCTGCAGCCACTAAGCCTTGAAAGGCCACAGCCTTGGATGGTGTGCTAAGAAGGCTTCTGTGTCGAGGTCCCCGTGTTTAAGGTTGAAGGGTTTAGGGTTTTGGGGTCTGGGATTTGAGGGCTTGAGTGGTTTTGTATTTGTGGATTTAGGGTCGAGGTCTTGAGTTCCTTGACAGCAACTGCAGCAGCAGCAGCCACGTACCAGTGATTGGTATATGACTGCCGTTGCCCGGGTTGTTTGCGGCTGGCTACGCAATGACCTGCGCACCCACGACTCCGCTGTTCCTTTGCTCAGTTTCCTTTCTAGTGGATCCCCAATAAGAATATTCTGATCACTACGGGTTTACGGTCTGGGATTTAGGGCTTAAGATCCCAGACGATAATATTGCAATGGTCAGTAGACCTCCTTCAAAGGGTTCCTATGAAGGGGATATAAAGTTGTAGGGTCCAGGCAATTATGTCGAAAAGGATGAGGGTGCCTTTGCTGCAGTCTGTGTGCATGTCCTTCTCAGAGCAGGTTATATTCATAAGGGGATTTAGGGAACCGCAGCCACCCAAAAATAGAACCCTATGAATATCATGTGACTGGGACAGCGTTCGATTTTTGGAGTTGGGCTGGCCAAAATCCCCTTCTTAGATGTGGTTGGTTGCATATATCTCAATCTCATCTGAGGTTCTCCAGCGAGTATCAGCGCTATCCCGCAAGCGACTCCTCTGTGATAGAAGCCTTTTGCTTCTGGCGAGGCGTCCTTAAACACTACACTTTAAGCCCTAAACCCTAGATCCTAAACCCGAAGCCCTAAACTCTGAAGCTTAAACCCCAACCCCTAAACCCTAAACCCTAAAACTTAAAACCTAAAACAAATGCTGTAGGGCGATCTGAGGTTGGGTTGCCCGGCACTAGTGATTTATGTGCTGGACCCCAGAAGCCTCGTGTGGCCTCATGACGGCACGGTGAGGATGGGAGCTTTCCGGGCGCGTTTTCTCCTGGAGTCCCTGAGATTTGGCTGTTGTTGAATACGGTAACTTGTGATGATTTGTATGTCTACCTGCACCCCACACAGATCGAACATGCTTCTTCTGGAAGGTCACCCCAACAATATTCAAGTTGTGGAGATGGGAGAATCGCACCTTTCTACTCCTTAAGCACGACCCCCATGATCCTCTACGTCCCCCTGATACACCCTAAAGTTTAGCCTAAGCCCTAAACCTTAAACCCTAAACCCTAAACCCTTAACCTTAAACCCTAAACCTTAAACCCTAAACCCGGTAAGAACCCCCTGTCGTTGCGGCAGACATCAAAAGTCCGAGGGGTTATAAAAAAAAGCCCTAAATCCATATTCAAGGAGAAGCCTCAAGACAAACTTACAAAACTTGGGGTCGGACTTGGTCCTGCGCGAAGGAGCCCGGGATGTCGAAGCTGCTCTTTGAAGTAGGGAGTTTAGGGTTTAGGATTCCGGGTTTAGGGTCTAGGAGTCAGGATTTAGGGTTTTGAATGTAGGTTTTAGGGTTTAGGGTTTCAGGGTTTAGGGTTTAGGGTGTCTCATCGAGATGGTGCGCTGGTGCTGAAAGCACCCAGGCGTGCACCCTGAACCGTAGCATCCCACAGCCGCTGGCTCTCCACCCTTGCCTCGACCTCTGCGGGCTTAGAGTCTCCTTGATCTCTGATCGCGCTCCTGTCTTCTTATTTGTGTGTTGCACTGGTCTAGGTGCAAGGTGTGTGCTGGGTCTGGCTTGAGGCGTCTAGTTTTCTTCAGATTGAGCTTTGGCTGGAGGCTCCTAATTCTTCAAAGGCTTGGATCTGTCTAGACCAGGCGGTTGCAAGGTCTGGGCAGGGTCTGGCCCAAGGCCTCAAGTTTTCTTCAGACTGAGCATTGCCGATCCTTGAGCCACTTGTTCCTGCCTAGACCAAACCAGGCGCAAGGTTTAGGTTTGTGTCTGGCTTTAGGCTTTCTTTTCTCCAGATGGAGCCTTGGCTGAACATTTCAATCCTTAACAGTTGGACTTGTCTACAGGACCGGATTTGGGCTGGTCTGGCTCCAGTTGGTTTTCTTCAGGAAAAGGCTTGGCTGAATCCCTGAACGACTCGGACCTGTCTAGACCAGGAGCTTCAGATTAAGCCTTGGCAGGTTGTTGGGTTCTGGCTCTTTCGGGGCCCCTGGAGGCACTGGGAGGCCCTCTCTGCGACCCCTGAAAGGCTTTGCAAGGCTGGGCCCGAGATTCGCTCCCTGAAACCCTGCTCGACGGCCCCAGGCTCACTTAGTTTCGGATCTGTACACCTATATCATAGGGTTTAGGGTTCAGGGTTCAGGATTAAGGGTTTGGCATGGGTTTTAGTTAAGAGGTTAGGTTAGAACTTCAAGTTGGAACCTTGGGTTTCGACGGAGTGCATAGGGGACCATCGTAGTTCCATTTGGTGTATTTATGGGATTTATGCAGATTACCATTGTGGTCCAACTTGGTTCTGACTTTATGCCCGTAAGTTCAGGGCGTAGGGCCCTTTAAGCCGTTGGGAGAACTTGTAACAATAGAAGTAATTATAGTTAAACCTTGGTACTAATATTCGAGTGGTATGTTGGGGGTTCCTAGTATACAGTTCCATTGTTCGAAGGAATAATATGTTTGTACTCCACAGCAGAGTGCTGTATTCCCCATATAACCTTTATACAGCCCTACATAATCCTGCTGAAGCGCATATAGTAGTGTCCATTTTCTTTTCCATCATGTTCATATAGCCCCCGCAATCTCTACACAAGACTTTCTGGTGGTTAGCAGAGAATAAGGGAATGTATCCTTATGTTTATAAAACTCCCATTTATTTTATTCCTTTATCCTCTACTAGCGACTAGTAAGAGGAGATCGTTCGAGGGGATCCCTGAAGGAAAGCCTGAGGAGCTTCTGCCCGAGCTTCTCCCCCAGGGCTCCATCTTGGTCACGCAGCAGGAGGTGACTGCCGAAGAGAGGGATGTGGATGAAAGTTTGCGCAAGCGCCTCGAGGCAAGACGCGGTTCAGGGTTTAGGTTCAGGGCTGACGGTTTAGGGTTTAGGGTCTGCGCAAAAGCCTGGAGGCAAGACAAGTTGAGATGGAATACTGCTGGGGATCCACCCTCCTTCACAAAGACGATCTCCCTTTCGACGCCAGCCTGTCGAACATGCCAGATGTGTTCACCGTCTTCAAGAATGCTGTTGCTCCAGAGCTCAAGTGCGCCTGCAATGCCATCCCTTCAGCTTCTTTTTCACGATTACTTCAGATTGCGATAATGGATTTCTAGTATAGCCTTTATGTGAGCTATACTCAAAACTTCCTGAAGGGGATCATTCAGGGGATTAGATGGGGGAGGAAATTGGGGCTTAAGGGGGATACTAGGAGTTTAGACTATAGGTCATTTGAGAGGACGGCCTCAGGGGGTAGTGCTCAGGGTACCGAAAGTCTTCTAGCTTGCATACCTGGCAAGCCCTACACTGCTGAACTTAAGCAATGAACCGTGCTCGGGGTTTCTTGGTTAGTAGGGAATGAAGGGCGGACAAAGAACGCGGAACTGTTATTTAGGGTTGAATGTTTTGGATTTAGGGTCTAGGAGATGGGGACTGGAAGACAAAGTGAGAACTACTGTATTATAGGGGCTCCGGCCATATACATGTCTCCATTCCTCAATTACTAACAGCCAGCTAGTCGGATCTGCTGGCAAGGGGCTTTCTTGCAGGGCTTTGGTGACTGTATATCTGTGTATATATGGAGTTTTCAGAAATAGCGCTTTGGTGAGTGCATATACATCTATACAGTCTATACATATAGAGGGTTGCGCAGGATCATGGGGAAGTCTTTTTTTTTGTTATCCGTGTGGGAGACCACGAGTGCAGGTCCCACTTCAGAAATTCCCATCGAAACCCCTAGACCTACTAAGCCCCAGTGGGTTTAGGGTGTTAAGGGTTTAGGGTTTATAGCACGTTTAACTTAGGGGTTTCTATCTTCTCTCTAGGGCGGGACTACACCCTCAACATTAGACCCTCAACCCCAAATCCTAAACACTAAAGCCTAAACACTAAACCCCAGACTTGTAGACCGTGGTAAGGCTTATGGCAACCTTCCCAAGCCAACAACGGATTTGAAGATTCGACCATGCCTGCCAGAGCTGGAGTCAGGATCTTTGCCATCTCCTCAGCTCTTGGGCAATGTTCTTATGGGGGCTTTCCAAAATTAGGGGTACCTTTTTGGGGGTCCCTATAATAAGGACAATATATTAGGGTCTTTACTGGGGTCCCCTTATTTAGGGAAACTACCTTGTATGAGCCATAATCTTAACCCCTTGAAGGAGCTTCAATGGACTACTATAGGGGATTATGCAAGGTTTAGGGTTTAGGGTCTAAACTCCTTAAAGGAGGTTATATAAGGGATCATATAGGGGACTGCTTTTAGGTTATTAAGGGGGATACTAGGAGTTTAGACTCTGGCTCATGTAGGGGTTACATAGTATGTCTAAACGGGAATATGGGGGTTACATTGGGGTTTAGGGTATATATGGATAATGGAAAAGAAAATGGAAATTACTATTTAGGAAAAGGGTTTGCGGCCTCAAAATGGGGTAGGGCTTGGGGTTCAGGGTTTAGGACTTAGGATTTATTGTTCAGGGTTTAGAGGCTTAGCTAGGTTGCTTACCATAGTGGAGAATCAGATGGAAAAGAAAATCGAAAATGAGATGGAAACTAGAGTGGTATAGTCATTATAGAAGGTGCCGAGGAACTTGATTTAAGTTACCTGGATACACAGCAAATTATAGGGTGGGTGTCTTGATCATGGTAATCAAATTAACGTTCTTGACAGCAACCCAG
The DNA here is from genome assembly GCA_905231905.1 of Symbiodinium pilosum. Classification (NCBI taxonomy): domain Eukaryota; class Dinophyceae; order Suessiales; family Symbiodiniaceae; genus Symbiodinium; species Symbiodinium pilosum. The sequence goes on along the minus strand of CAJNIZ010048148.1, from coordinate 62,055 downwards.
AACAGTGTTTCGTTTCGGCACCGCTGGGCCCTGTATTGTTGAAATGTGCTTCCAGAAATCAGGGTACGAGAAGTCTGATTCTCAAGAAACTCCAAATCAGATTCAAGTTCTGAATCAAGGTCTTATCAGAACTCTGCTGGCTACATCTAAACCCTAAACCCTAAACCCTAAACCCTAATTAGTACCAGTTGTGCGAGTCGGCGAGTGAACTTAGGTATCATGCGAGGCCATGGGACCATATAGGGATTATATAGTCCCATTAGGGTTTAGGGTCTAGGGTTTAGGGTTTAGGGATTATATATACTTGGGGTACATTTCGCCACATTCAACTCCAGATCTTATCCCCAACTAATGGTTGGTGTTGTCAATCTTCTTTTCCACTCCCTGCCTGAAGCACCAGTAATAGAAACCCTCATAGGGAGGGAACACCAGGAATACAGTAGGAATATATGAGAAATATGCCGGCCAAAGCCCTTTTTCTTCTTTTTATAGTCGTCCCAGTATATTTTTGGGGTTCCGTGTTTGGGTTCCCATTAGAATCCTTATTGCCTATAAACCCCTATATGAACCAATCTTCCATGTTCTTTCCCATGTGATTTTCTACAGTTGGGGTATCTACACTCTACTATGGGCTATTAGACCGTAAAATTCCCTATTAGGACCCTATTAAGGGTAGATTTAGGTATCTTAAGGTCTAATGGCCAATAGTGGTTAGGCTCCTTCGGGAAGATGACCTGCAGCTAACAGCCTACGAATCGCTGTTCCCGGAGCCCCTCGCGGATCCGTCGGCGTCCTCCTTTCAGGGCGGGGAGGAGGGGAGTTTCTTCACATTTCCAACAGCTCACCATTTAAACCCAAACACCTAAACCCTAAACCCTAAACCCTAGACCCTAAACCCTAAACCCTTTAGGGTGCCAGGGTTTAGGGTTTTGGGGTCTAGGTTTGGGAGGGGGGAGGTTTCACCCTGTTATGGCTTCTGTGTAATCTGGAGTTCTGAAGAGATAAAGCGAGTGTTTGGAGGATGTAGGGGTTAGATTCGATTGCGGCGGCATGTGACTGTTTTTGGGAAGTGTATGTTTAGAATCTTGAAGTGCAGATACGGGGCTTGTTAAAGAACACCCGTATCTTTTCATATCCACTAGGTGCTGAAGAGCAAAACCCTAAACCCTCAACTTTATACCCTAAACCCTTAACCCCAGGACGCGGGCCGACGTCGCCTGGAGTACTACGTGGCTGGGCCTCTGGAGACCTATGCAGACACCAAGAACCGGAGCTTATGTGGAACACATTTTTTTTACTTTCGGGAAATCCCATGTAAGCTGAAGGTTTCACTTTTCATCATGGCCTCCACTTCTGTAGAGTCCCATATGAGCTATAATAAAAACTCCAAGTGTCCCCCACAAGAACCCCAATGGTAGTCCCCGACATATCTTCCTATATCACCCTCCTTATAGGAGTATAGACTATAGCTCATATAGGGTAGAGCCATTCTACTTTGTGTTATATTTCCAGTTCGTCTCCAGGAACAACATGCTGAATTTTGATGCTTCAACCAAGCTTGCTCCATGGTTGGCTAATGGTTGCTTGGCTGCCTTTAGCCTGGCTCTTCCTACTTTACATTGTTGGGCTTACTGCTCACTAAACCCTAAACCCCAAACCCTAAACCCTAAACCCTAAACCCTAAACCCTAAACCCTAAACCCTAAGGTTAGAATTCACTCTAGGGGGGTTCCTACAATCAGCTAAGGCTGCCTCTCGCCAAGGCAAGTGTTTCAAGCGATGCGGACGCAAGAGATGCTCAGACCTACCCTAAACCCTAGGTTTGGGGTTTAGGGTTTAAGGTTTAGGGTTTAGGGACCCTAAACCCTAAACCCTGCGCATGAAGCCTCCTGTGAGTAGTGTTGCAGTTGGGGATGCTATAGGTCCCTGTATGAACTATAGCCTAAACTCTTTAAAGGGGGCTATATAAAGATTATATAGGTGAGCATTATAGGGATTATTAAGGGGGATACTAGGAGTGTAGACAATGGCTCATATGAGCTACTGCCATTACCCTTAACAGTGGACATGGGGTCCGTCTTGTAGTCAGGCAGTATAATCCTTCATATAGTCCCTCATAATTCCATGAATAATGTCAGTAATATTGACTGTAGTTCATATAGAGTCAGATTATCTCAACCTTCATTAGTTTATAAGAAAATAGCCTTACTCCGTTCAAGCACTTTCGGGCTTCCGTGTTGGTTTGGGGGAGTGTAGCGAGGATACTTATTCATAGTCAGTAGGGAATGAGGGACTGAGGCTACAGGGACCACTGTAGGAGTTAGAATTGGGATTCCTGAGCAACCCGACAAAACCATGGCTCACATGGGCGTGTCTAGAGCCACATGCCTTTTCGATTTCGCAGTTTTCCTGTTTACGCGATGGCGGTCAACCAATCGATCAAATCGAGTTGCGATTAATTTTGGACCGTCTTTAAACAAGGGACCCGTTTCAATTTGTTTGGGAAGTTACTCAGGATCTGCTCTTGTTTGAGGGGTTCCGGAATAATGAAAGGTTTTGGGTCCCAAAATAATACAGATAGTAAAAGTGCTTGCCTAACTTAGGTTTGCTTTAGCTAAGAAAGGTTGAACAGCTTGCATCAAAGAATCTTACTTTTGTATTGAGGGCCCTTACAGTTTTAGTTGCGCGACAAATTTGGGGGGTGGCTCATTATTAAAGAGAACAGTCAATTCTTGTAAAAGGAAGCAGGGGTCAACACAAACGTCGTGTCCAAAGGGTGGAACACACAGTTTTGCCCTCTCTAAGTCCTAAGGTCCTAAACTCTGAAGCCCTCAAACCCTAAACGCTGTACTACAGTCATCCAATGCTTCCTTCCCAAACCCCAAACGCCAAACCCCAAACCCTAAACCCTAAACCCTAAACAAGGATGACAGTTGCAGCCACTCCATCCACTTACTGGTTGCTGTTTGCACTGCTGGTGCGCGACTTCTTCCGCTTTATGGCAATGAAGGACTTGGGTTTAGGGTACATTACCCATTGGGGTACTATTAAGGTTATATTGGGTTTAGGGTTGAGGTTTAGGGTTATATTGGGGTTATACGGGGATAATGGAAAATAAAATGGAAACTATTGTTTAGGGTATAAGGTTGCGGGATATGGGGATTTCCCCAAATTAGGGGTACCATTTTGAGGGTCCCTATAATAAGGACTATAGTGTATTGGGGTCTATGTTAAGTTGGGGTCCCCCTATTTAGGGAAACCCCCCATGAAGTACGGCGACCGCATCTTCTTCGCAGCTGGCATCACAGGAAAGAGACTGCACTGGTCTGGCGGAGATGCTGAACCTCGCTCTTTAGGGTTTAGGGTTTAGGGCATATTTTGGAAGAGTGGAAGCGATCCCTGCAGTAGTCTCGATATAAGCTGTAGTCTAAACGCCTGAAAGGGGATTATATAGGGGATTATATAGGGTACTGCTATAGTGGTTATTAAGGGGGATACTATGACTTTAGACAATGGCTCTTATAATCGTGCCATAACTCTGGGTAGAATCCGTGGAAGTTATTCCTCCCATTCCCAACTTGGCATGAGTGAGGAGTTCGGCATCTGGGCATCTGGACAGACGGGATACCCGCTTGTGGATGCGAACATGAGAGAGTTGAGGCAAACTGGATGGATGTCAAACCGTGGCAGGCAAAACGTTGCGTCCTTCTTGATTTGGGACTTAGGGGTGGATTGGAGACGTGGTGCGAGATGGTTTGAAACGCAGTTGACTGATTATGATGTGACCTCTAACTGGTGCAACTGGGTTGCAGCTGCTGGTCTGACTGGGGGCCGCATCAACAGGTTCCAATGGCAGGTTTGAACAATTTCTTAATTTTACTATATACCCTTAGACCCTAAACCTTATACACTAAACCTTATTCCCTAATCCCTAGACCCTAAACCCTATACCCCTCATCCCTAGACCCTAAACCCTATACCCCGAATCCCTATGTAATCCCTCACATAATCGCCAGAGAGGATGATTGTTCATCTGTTCCCTAAGCCTTCGGTAGGTTCAACGTGGTTCGACAATCTTACCAATACGATGCCGGAGGTGGGAACTTGACAAATCCAAGTCCCTTTATGGTTTAGGGTTTAGGTTTTGGGGTTTAGGGTTTAAAGGTTTAAGGCTTATGGTTGAGGGTTTAAGGTTTAGGTTTTGGGATTGAGGGTTGAGGATTTAGCGTTTTAAGGTTTAGAGTTTAGGGTTTATTGTTTAGGGTTGAGGTTTCAGGGTTCAGCGTTAACCCTCGAAAGCCCTTCTGTATTTCCCACATATGAAGTCCCGAAGTTTCGAGAAAATTTCAGGTGATTACCTCCGAAAATGGCTGCCTGAACTGCGAGCTGTGAGGGAGGAAGGGGTTCATGAACCCTGGAAGTTGCCACCGGAAGCCCAAAAGCTTGTGGATGGCTATCCGGCTCCCTGCGTTGATCCAGAGAAGTTCTTGCTGACTGCAAAGCCGGCTAAACCCAAAGTCAGGGACTCGCAGGAAAAGAGGGGTCAAGGGCTTGGAGTTGCAACATGCTGCACTAATAGAAGCCATGCCTTACAAAACGCTGTCATATTGGGTATGTTCACTTTTTCGTGGGAGGGGTTGACATTACCTGTAGAGGGGATCGGTATGCACACCAGGCATTTCCTACTCGATGCTGCAACGAATTGTAGCAGCCTGAATGATGACCAATCGCATTCTCTAGCGATCGTGAAGAAGTATGGTCTGATATACCCTAAAGACATGCTTTAGTCATTTGTTTAATGCCAGTTTCAATTCCATTTCCCATCGGATGTGCTGGTTCTTCATCATTCTCAGGGTTCAGGCCGTTACAGTATCTGGAGATAATCCTTATATAGCCATGCTATGATATCACGTTGCGTACTCATCATCCCCGCAAGATTACGGTAAACTCCCTCCAAGGCCGCAAAACCAAACCCTAAAGCCTAAACCGCAGACCCTCTAGTAAACCGTTGCCCCAAGGCTCTGGCGCAAGCCCGGAAGCTGAAAAGCCGAGCCCTTACGGTTTCAGGGTTTGGGGGCATCTCGCCGCACGGCGGCAGGAGATGGTGTGTGGACCACAGCACATCCAGCTGTGTGGGGGTGGGCAGGATATCTTGTAACAGCACATCTCCTATATCCAACAAACCAAAACTTTGTGTGTTGGTTTACTCTTCCCACCGCCTGCTTACGCAGGCATCTGCTCAACTTTATTTCTTTTCGGTTTTCCAGCTGGTGCAAAAAGCCTTTGCTATTCCGAGCACCGCGCCCCCGGACAAGGAGGACCCCCCAAACACAAGGCAAGAAGAAGACCAACTTGATTGCTATCCGATAAGACATAGAGACGCATGTATCTATCCATCGTGGTAAAGACATATGGCGCGCTCTTTCCCTGCACTCATTTTTGCGACAGCATCTCTTGTCTCAAGTGCTTAGCGTTATGTCATGAGCCCCATGCTGCCTCCAGGGAGGTGTCTGCGCTGGCGGGACATGAGTAGAGAAGATGTTGGAGGAAGAGGCTTGGAAACTAGGAGGCTCTGAGAGGCCTTCTGGGAGGCCCTGAAAGCCGTGAGTAGCTGCCGAGTGTAGGAACCCTAGAAAAGGGTGGATGGCCTCAGCAGGCGTGGGTGTGAATTTAGGGTTTCGGTTTAAGGATTTAGGGGTTCCAGGGTGCGGGGGTTCAGGTTTCAGGGGTTTAGGGTTTCGCGTTTTCGAAGGGTTTACGGCGCAATCATTGCTTCCTGCTTCCGGAGTGAATCCATCTTACCTGTAAGTCTCCACAAAAGTGGGTCTTGCTTTATACGCTAAACCCTCGACCCTAAACCCTAGACCCTAAACCCTAGACCCTAAACCTGCGTTGTAAGAAACCCCCACGCACGGGATCGTGAATTCTGGGAGTCGCTTCTAAACTGACCTCGGCTTTGGAAGGAATGGAGGAATAGATCTTTATGCTGGGAAGGCCCCTGGGGATATTTAATATTTTCCCTAATGGTTTTAATAAGGGACCCTATATATTAATATTTTTCAAAGGGTTTAGTGGCCAACCCAGTATGGCAGTCCCTAGAGAATCCCTCCAAATATAGGAGTTTCCATTTTCGTTGCCATTCCTTCGTTCCCTGCTAACCAGCGTAAGTCACACAACCTCTAAAAAAGGACGAGTTTCCGTTTCACTTTCTCTTTTCTTTTCCATTTGTTTGAGGTTAAATCCCCAAACGCTAGACTCTTAAGCTTCCTTTTTATTTTCCTTTATCCATATATACTTTATGTACCCCACGGAACCCCCATAATCCCCAAATACATCTGAACCCAAAACCTCTAAGCCAACCACGTGGTGACTACTTCCAAGGTCTACACCATATCAAGGAAGCCATCGAAAAAGCGCATGAAGTCGCTTGACGGCTTCAACTGGTTTAGGGTTTAGGGCATGAGCGTTTGAGTAGAACATGATATGCAAGCTACTGTACTGCTTTGGCTTTGGGGTTCAACGTCTAGGGTGGTGAGGAGGGAATCGAGGGATAGATTTATAGCAACACTTATGTACTCCACCCAGAAATGGTAGCCGCTTTCTTATCCATTCCTTCCTTAGTCGCTAATAATTAGCAAGTTCATTGCAGGCCGGCCTCTCGCACATGGAAATGAAGCCCACGCTCGATGCTTGCAGCCAAGTTGTTGAGTCCCAGCTTGCACCAACCATCTGGAGTACTGATTTTCTCGAGGTACCAGGGTAATCAGGAACCTGCACGATGTTGAGTATACACATTCTCCACGGCTTTCAGCAGATGCGGCTGAGCTGGGAGGCACAAAAAGACATCAAGAAGCGCGATGAGGACTATGAAGAACAGTTAGTGACATTTCAATGCTGCGTTTGCTTTTCATGCCCCTAAACCCTACACCCCTAACCCCTAACCCCTACACCCGCAATCCCTACTTGTAACCCTTAACCCCTAAACCCTAAACCCTAAATCCTACACCCCTACACCCCTACACCCCAAAACCCTAAACCCCAATGGGCGGCATTTGGAAGGCTGCAGAGAAGCTGGAGGATGCAGTCGATGCTCGGGATGCCGGCCTGTCACGATTGAGGGTTTGGTTTAGGGTTTAGGATTTAGGGTCGAGGTTTGGGGATCAAGAGGTTAAGGGTTTGAGGGCTTAGGGTTGAGGTTTGAGGGCTTAGGGCTTAGGCTAACGGGGTTTGGGGTTTAGGTCTAGGGTGCAGGGCTAAGTCAGGGTGGTCCTAAAGGGTCAAAAGTGGAGCTTCGCGACATCAAAACAGCTCCACCAAACAACTCTTTTCCAGAAGTTCCTGTAAGGTTCGTCCATGGCTTGCGATCCTGCTTGGAATAGAGCCAAGATTGACACCCCCAGGAATTTTGTCTGGTATACTTAGGGCACTTGGTGGAGTCATGTGGGATTTACGTAGCCCATGAACAGTAAGATCACAAGATAAGTCAGGGCGAGAAGCTTCGATGGGCCATCAAGTGGGCGAAGGCCAGAAGCTTGGTGCTTTTTTTTGGTTCTGTGCGTATGTGGCTATAGACACACATGTGAAGCCTAAGGGGCCTAAACCTTAATCTCTAGACCCTAAACCCTAATCCCTGGAAAAGCAAATGGAAGAGAGACAGGAAAACGAAACGGCAACTGGGAGTATATGGGTTTGGTCTTATTGATACTTCAGCTTCTGCATAGCCTCGGATACCTTAGGCTTGAGGAGTGAGATTCTAGTGGGGAAAAGTCGAACGGTGCCCCAAGGAACCCCCAACGTAAAGTCAATAGTTTGCCACTTGCTGATGAGCGTCAAAAGCATGTAGGAGGTTTTGAAAAAGAATCCCTACAGAATACCAAAATGGGACCTTTATAAGCCCTTTACCATCTCTATGTCCTCCCGGTCTTCAGGGTACGCCATTTGCGTGAAACCCCACAATTTGTTAACATTAAACTCACAACCTTAAACCCAAAACCTTAATCCCTGAGGCTGTGCCCTTGGCTTGCCCTAAACCCAAAACTCCCCTTGACGCCCAGCAACCAGCAAAGCAAGGGCAACCAAACACAGTCTACTCAGAGGTTCAGGGTTTAGGGATTGGGGTTTCTGGATGAGGGTTTAGGGATGAGGGTTTAGGAGGTTCCGAATATGTATAACCTACTTATGATTCTACTTGAACCCCAGTATAAGCACCCTGAGTCCCCTAACAAGGGTATAACTGGTCTACAGGTTCTGCTATGATTGGCTTTAAGCTGCATTACAGCTACAAGTAGGGTTTAGGACGATGCGTGGCCTAGGTTTTACATTGGGTGGACCTCCCACCCAGTAATAGTGACTATAAGGGATAATAGGGATTATACCAGGGTCCTCTTATATTAAAATTATACCACTATTGCAGGGTGGGGGGTCCTCCTAAGTTTTACAGTTTTAGGCTGGGTGTTTTGGGTTTTTACGGTTGAGGGTTTAGGGTTGAGCGAGTTGAGAATCTTGGGGTGGTGTTCCATCAGCCTCGGTGAGTCATCATGCCACTTGGGAGTTTCTAAGAGTTCACGCGGCCAAAAAGAGTTTGTCAGAATCATCAGATTCAGCAATAAGGACCCCCCTTAATCCCTCTGTAATCCCACAGTTCCTAGTTTGGGGATGGTTTCGAGAAACTTGCGAATGGTAATGCTATCCCCAGTCTAAGTGAGCCAGACACAGTCCCAGAGCTTAGGGTTTAGGGTTTAGGGATTTAGGAGTTTGGGGCTTCTGGTTTAGGGCTTAAGTGAACCCCCACCCATTAACTTGTCTCAGGGTCCCTATACATTCCTATCATACTAAACCTTAAATCCTAAACCCTAAACCCCAAACCCCAAACTCTAAACCCTAAACCCGGGGTGTGTGGGAGATGAGACTTGAGGATGCAAAAGTCGACGAAGATGACATCGCCGATGCTGAGGAGGCAAACCTCGAAAAAGCGAGGGGATCTGGGCTTACTTGGAGGGTCAGGGCGACTTAGTACATAGGTTAACAACGGGGTAATTAGGGTAACTGTATGGGTTATTGGCGTTATTAACCTACTTACTCAGTCCCCCTGACCCTCCAAGTAGGGTTTAGGTTGGAACATAAGAGGTGCACTTCCACATGCATGGATGCCGTTGCGGAAAAGAAGAAGGTCCCAAACGTTCACGTTGGTTTGGGGGAGCGTGCGGTTTGAGGTGGTTCTTCTGGTTCCCAAAGCCCGAATCCTGAAACCATAAGCGCTGAGGTCATGCAAGAAATCGAAAGGCGGGAGACAGCACTGGCAAAGTTGCAAGCTGCTACTTGTCTGGAAGCAGCCGTCGGCCATGGGGAGCGTTTAGGGTTTAGGGTTTCAAGGGTTATCTCGGAATCCCGGTAGCGGCACGCCTTTTTTAGAAACAACCTGCATGACCTGCAAGTGTTATGAGAGTGGCGCAGATAAACGATCAGTGGTCCTTCCGCTGTGGGTTCCCCTATCAACCGTAGGGTTCCCTTCCCAAATCAGCATACCCTTGGGGGAGAGGCATAGGGGGGATGATAGAACCCAAAACCCTAAGCCCTAAGCCCTAAGCCCTGAAGCCTAAACCTTCAACCCTAAACCAACCTGTGATGCTGCAGCTTGAGCAGAGCTTGCCCCACTCCATGGGCCGGGCTGCAGATGAGGGTTGTTTCTTCGTGGTTTAGGGTTTAGGTTTAAGGGTTCAGGGTTTGAAGTTAAGGGTTAAGTGTTTAGGGTTTAGGGACACTAGTCAGTAGTCTGGCTGGCTGTTAGTAGGGAATAGGAATGGACAAGAACAGGGAAACTGCTATGACGCGTTTAGGGTTTAGAGTCTAGGGAGGAAAAGAACATGCAAAACATCAGCTTTTTATTAAAGGTTGTACGGGAACCAATACGGGGTCTACCACCAGCAAGTAAATTTTAGGGGTATGTTGGGATTGTATGTCTGGCTCCTACTCACAAAAAATACCTGTGCCCATATCATCCTTGTATGTCCCCAACATATTTTGAAACACGCTATCAGGAAACCGCGATGAACAAGAATCTTTGAGTCGCCACGTGCCCATTTTGGCGGCCCTCAAAATTCAGGAGTTCCTTGTGCAAGTCCCTAGAAGAAGAAGAAGTGGATGTTGGTGTACAGTGAGAACTCCATTCAGACGTGTCTCACCCTCATTACCCACTTGTTAGCACCATACATACCTTTGGTCCCTAAGGGCCGACCCTTTTGAGAATTGACACTGAAACCCAAAGCCTCCATTTTTGCAAAAAGTTTCCCTGAATAGAGGGACCCCCAAGATAGACCCCAGAATACTACAGCCCTCATTCTGGGACCCCAAGTAAGTTACCCCTAATTTTGGAAACCCCCATATCCCTAAACCCTATACCCTAAATAGTAGTTTCCATTTTCTTTTCCATTATCCCAATTTAACCCCAATATAACCTTAAATCCTAAACCCTAAACCCAATATCACCATAATAGTACCCCAATGGGTAATTTTTGTAAGGCAGAGGAATCCCGCAATATTGACGAGCTGGTCGAGGTGCTTGATGGGACTGTTTAGGGTTCAGGTCTAGGGTTTAGGGCTCAGGGTTTAGGGTTTACGTAGGGTCATCTAAAACCTCCCTGGATCCACTAAACCCTAAGCCCCAAACCCTAAACTCTAAAACAACTACATCTAGACAGTCCTTAACCGGACTGCTTAGACTATCCTCGTAGCCCCAAAACATGGTGTGATGTTTGGGTTCTTTTGAACATTTCATAGTGTAAGACGCAGTAAGGAAGGTAACGTCAATATTGATAACATCTATCCCGAAGCCTGCCGGCATAGCCCATGTGACACACGTGGGGTAGACTAAAATGGCCCCCGGAATTCCCCGATCAGCAAAGACGAGCGAATTGAACAACGTGTCGACAAGAATGTGGTGTATCTCAAGTGGAGTGAAGGGGGTGTATATTGAGCGGGGGCTAGAATCAAAAAAAATAAAGGCCACCTCACGTTTCGTCCGTGCACAGTTCCAAGAGGTACGCATGCATGTCGCCCAAAACCCTAAACCTTAAACCCGAAACCTTAAACGCCAAACCCTAAACCACGCATTGTTGGCTTCAGGTCACCAACGAATGGGTTTACGCGCCCTCTTTTGCGATTCCATGTTTTTTGTGGCCTTTGCGGCCCTGAAATGAGTTGTGCAGTTGTGAAGAGCCCAGCAGGTTGGTGACATAGGAGACAATATGGGGTGTAGGGTTTAGGGATTAGGGTTTATGGATTTGAGTTTAGGGATTAGGGTTTAGGTATGAGGGTTGAGGGATTAGGGTTGAGGGTGTAGGGTTGAGGGCCTAAAACCTAAATCCATCCCTACACCTGGGTGTCCCCAAAAACTGGAACCTCTAACCCTGAAGATCCTCTGGGAAACCAAAGCTTGAACCCCAAAACCCCAAATTATCAACCCTAGACCTACCAACATAAGACCCCAAACCCATCTGAGCCATTACCTAAACTTCTTAAAGGGGGGTTATATTGCGGCTTATATTGGGGAGTATTGTAGCGCTTTTTTTTAAGGGGGATGCTAGGAGTTTAGGCTATAGCTCATATACCCATGCACCCCAAACCCTAAATCCATACGCCCTGACAGGGTTTAGGGTTTGGTAAGCCAGAAATCCGTGTGGAACGCGAGGCCCTCCAATTTGCAGAAGAGGAGCTGGAGGAGGACCACTGTCGCATCAGCAACTTCAGCCTGCCCAGACCCCTGGGAGGATCTAAAAAATTACATCCCCTATATAAAGCCATAATAACCCCTATACAATCCTTATAATTCCCCATAGTCTTCTAGGGGTTCTAATTTTTAGATCCCCTTGGGGGTCTGGGTAGTTTAAGTTGGCAGTGGAGAGGCAAAAGGTTTAGGGTTTATGATTTATGGTTCAAGGTTTAGGGTTTAGGGTTCAGGGTTTAGGGTGTGATGCCCGGTGCTTGGAGGAGCGTGTTATTCACAACCTTCTCACCAATCACATATATATATATATATATGCCCACATGTTTCTCCCATATCCTACATATGACCACGGTGGCTTAGGGAATATATCTGTATATGGATGGTTGTCACAATTATGGTCCCTTTTTGGGTCCCTATTATAATAAGGCACCTAATATTTAGGGTACCCAAAAAGGGACCACCCTAAACCCTAAACCCTAAACCCTACCCATATTCGGGTGTCAACTACAAGTACTAAGCAGGTGAACTCTAAGCTCTGAGCACTGGGAGGAAGAGCTGGAGCCCTATGAGGAAGTGCTGCGCTCAATTCGGGTTTAGGGTTTAGGGTTTAGGGTTTAGGGATCCTAGATAAACCCTAAGCCCGAAACCTAAGCCCTAAACAGGACCCTGATAATGTCCTTGCAGTTCCCTTATGAGTTGTTGTCTAAACTCCTTTCAAGGGTCTTCTCTGGGGCTTTTGTCGCAGACTATTATAGGGGTTATCAAGGGGGATACTAGGAGCTTAGACTATGGCTCATATGATCTTCTGTGAATATTAGGGTTACGGGTGGAAATAGCAGCCTCTTTGGTAGTTTCATGTAGTCCCCACAATACCCCCTAATAGAAACCCATGCCCGCTAAACTGGCTAGGCCCTACCTGGAGGTTCGGGACACTCATAGCCCAGTTATAACTGTAGTTAAGTAAGACCCAATGAGGCCTATAATTGGGTTGCAAGCACAGTTGTAAGTCGGGGTTTCCATGTGGACCTCCAACTAAACCCAAACCCGAAACCGAAACCTTAAACAGTAGACCCTCAACCCTAAATCCTAAACCTGAAGCCCTATACCCTGAACCTTAAACTTCCAACCCGAAACCTTGCCTTAAACCCTAAGCCCTGAACCCTTAAACCCTCAACCTTAAACCCTAAACCCGAGACCTTAAAACCCTAAGCCCTGAACCCTAAACGCCAAACCATAAACCCCAAACCCCAAACCCTAAACCCCAAACCCTAAACCCTAAACTCTAAACCCCTAAACCCCTAAACCCTAAACCCTAAACCCGAAGTGTCGTCTTCAGGCCCTCCTGGAAGAACGCCAGAAACTAGCTCGGCATGCGTTGGCAAAGGCTCGCGGTCTAGAGTTTGGGGTTTTGGGTCTAGGATTTAGAGCTTGGGGTCTAGGATTTAGAGTTTGGGGTTTAGGGTCTAGGATTTAGAGTTTAGGGTTTAGGATTTAGAGTTTAGGGTTTAGGATTTAAAGTTTAGGGTTTAGAGTTTAGAGTTTAGGATTCAGGATTTTGCAAGCTTGGTAGAGTCCTCGGGGGACAGAAGGTTCCCTTATAGTTGCCTCCTAAGGAAGCATTCTTGAGGGGTGTGTCCCAGGAGAGGGCCCCTGTGGATGGCAGAAATCTTGCAGCACCCCAGATGCTTCATACCCTGCGAGGCAATTACAGAGTACTGGGAATCTTAAGTGGTGCAAGATGTCCTCCTTCCACCGGAATCTACCCCATCACCCGGAAAGGCACATCTTGAAACCACTTTCACAGAAGCCGTTCTGACAGGCGATCGAGGAGCGAAACATTGCAGCGGCGTCCTCGAAGACATGATAGCTGCCGAGTGAAGTGGGGTTTACTTCAAGATTCATGGGTAGTCACACGTACGGCTATAGACAGGAAAGATAAGTATACTTATGATGGAAATTTGGGGGACATGTGAACCCTCTCATGAGGTCATTACTACCTATGAACCTGGAGTTTGGGTCTCCCTACTTACTGGCAAAATGCTGCTATCCGATGAAGATCTTATGCGAGACCACCTAAACTACAACCCCACTGTGGGTGGAGGAAATTTGCATCGCCTGTCATACCGTTTTCCTTCCAAACTACAGTATATTGGAGATCCTAAGCGGTGAAAGATCTCCTCCATCCACGGTATCCGTATAGAATCCTGATGTTAGGTACAATCAGTGTTCATTTTATTTTCCAGTTTCTTTTCTATATTCCTCTATGTTCACATACAGTCCCACATATTCCAACAAAACCTTTTGCATCCTTTCATGTTCCCCAAACCCCATACATCCCTGTGTGGAACCCCCTAAACTCTAAACCCGAAAGCCTATAGAATCCAATATTCCGAAGGAATCAAGAGTTCTGAGAAACCAGCAGGCCTCCAGGGGAAGAGCCGGCCCTAAACCCTAAACCCACAAAAATCCCAAACCCAAGTTAAGGGTTTAGGGCTTAACCCCAAACCCCAAAACCCTAAACCGTAATCTATCCTAAATATCAACCCAGGCGCTGAGAGAAGCGCTGAAGTTGGCGGAGCCAAGGGCTCAGGTGTATGATTTAGGGTTGAGGGTTCAGGCGTCTTATCATCCATCTAAGGTTTGGGTCTAGGCTTCTTCTGATCTACGCTTGGTGTTTAGGATTTATGGTTCAGAGTTTGGGGTTTAGGGCTACAAGTACATGAATCATAGGAATTTGGGTCGGGGATTCAAATTCAAAGGGATCTTGGGGCCCTTATTTGGGATTATACCGTGGTATCTCGAAAAATACTCATCCATGCATACAGACAGACAGACAGACAGACAGACACGCTTTCATCTTCCATATAGTGCAACGTATGACACATAAGCGATATGGAGCTATATGAGACGATTCTTGCCGTGAGGTTTTGTTCTCTTCTAGTGCATGTACGTACAGGTGAGCCCCAAAATCCCAAATTCTAAGCTTACCTAAGCCTCAACCCGAAACCCCAAGCGTAAACTCATAACCCTAAAGCTCTAAACCCTACACCCGAAACCCTGGACCCTAAATCAAGGACGCCCCGAGGAGGGTAGCTACAAGGTGGGTCTCACGCATGAGTCCAATGTAAGGCTTTTGTGAGGCTAGTGATGTCGATGTCTATGTGGGCCTTATTAGAGGGTACCCGCCTAGAGGGTACCCGCCTAATACTTGCCCAGAAACAGCTGCTTTTGGCTAGCCTCTAAACCCTGAACCCTACACCCCTAAACCCTAAACCAAACCCTTAACCCGAAAACCCTAAAACCCTA
>CAJNIZ010048148.1:30521-41282 GCA_905231905.1 Symbiodinium pilosum | reverse complement strand
GGATTTAGGGTTTACGGGTTTAAGGGTTTAGGGTGGAAAGCGTGCGTTTAGGAATCTAACGGCCTCGTTGGTGGAGGGAATCATGTCGGCCCTGGTAGAGGGTTTAGGGTTTAGGGTTTTCGTCGTGGCCGTTTGTCAGAAGCCGCTTTACATCAGCTTTACGTGAATGAAAGAGCTTTATGGGCTTAGTCTTAACTCCTCAATGGGGGGTTATATAGGGGATTACACAGGGAGTATTACAGGGGTTATGAAGGGGGGAAACTAGGAGTTTAGACTATAGCTCACATGGTTGCGTTGGTGTCATGGGAATAGCTACGAAACCCTCCCTTGAGGAACTTCCTGTTGTAGAGACACCCACTCCCTACTGGAGATTTTTATTAGCCCCAAACCTTACACCCATTAAAGATTTTGCATTAGCCCCTAGGGGTGGGGAGGTTCCTTTTGTCATGGAAAATCATACGGTAGACCTTTCAGGAGATGAACGTGCCTCTTATAATCCAGAAGAGGCTTCAGGGCTTAGGGTTTAGGATAATCAAATGTAAGTTCTACTGTAGTCAACTTTTTGGTTGATCAGGGTAGGGGTGGTAATCATGTCCATGATAGTGGAGCATGTCATCACTCAGTCCTCTCCCGTCTGCGCAGCCTGCATTTGGAGGCTTCCGTAATTTGACCCCTTTGCCCATTCTTGCTTGTCTAACTGTAGCAGTATATGTCCCCAAACCCTACTCTAATCATTCAGACCCCTAGATGACTTGGAAGGTTTATAGGTAGTTCAGGAGGTTCCAAGTGTTTGGAATCAGGTGAAGATGATAGTTATCCGAATTATAACTCTTCATGTAACTGCCCATGAACCTTCCAGCACACAATAGATCATGGGAAAAATTACCGACCACTCTTCAAGGACCCTCCCCAACCCTCAAACCTTCATCCCTAAACCCGAGACCCCAAACCTAGGATTAGGGTTTCCGGTTTTGAAGCTTGCCTGGAAGATATGAGGTGGCAATTTCCAAGCTTTAGAAGCCCCCAAGGAGGATAGCCGGTATGCGGAAATGTTTTCTAAAACAAGGCACCCCAGAGTTTAGGGTTTTGGGATTTAGGGTTTAGGGTTTAGGGCCATGCAAAATGTGGAATGTTTCAATGTTAGCACCTTAACCTCCTCCTTTTTGCAGACACAAATTAGAGGATGAAGCTTGCGATTTAGGGTGCAGGGTGTCTGGACTTCCAAATTAGTGTGTTTGACAAAGGACCCGAAGCCCTAAACCCCCTAAGCAGAGCTCTCACCTGGAGGCAAGCCTGAAGATCTCCAGAAAGTTACTGAAGTTTAAGGATTTACGAGTCAGGGTTTAAGATTAAGGATTTAGGATTCAGGGTTTAGGATTCAGGGGCTAGAGTTTAGGATTTAGGCTATAGGGATCAGGATTCAGGGTTTAGGGTGTCAAGCTTTGGACGGTACATACGGAACCTTTAACACTTAGCAGTGGACATTCCCTGTACCCCTTTATAAGCCTGATACCCTCACAGGTTTAGGGGTGCAAGATTGTCTCAATCTATGGTATAAACCCCTAAACCGAAGCCCCAACCTCTGAGCTCTATGCCTTATGCCCCGAAACCTGGACCCCGAAAACCCTAACTCCGAACCTTAAAATCTGCTAGAACTCTATTTATAGCTGGCTTATAATTTCTTTGAACCCTAAACCCCAATCCTTAAATCCCACACCTTATATCCTAATATGATGGGATTTTGCCAGGCGAGGGCGTGAGGTCGGACTGGAGGCGCTTGTGCACCCCTGGGTGCATAGATAGCAAATGGGGGAAAGGATTGAACATGATGTTCAGGGTTTAGGGTTGAGGGACTAGAGTTGAGGGAATTTGGTTTAGGGATTTTCGTTGTAGGGTCCAGGGTTAGAAGTTAAGAGTGTGGGAATGGGGACTGAGGGTTCAGATAGAACGGAGCAGGGGAGGTATTGAGGGCAACAAAAGTGCATGAGCATAAGCAATGGGGTTCAGAACCTTTGTAAAAACCTTAAATCCATAACCCAACACCCTAAACCCTAAACCCTAATAATTTTTGAGTTGCGGGACCGGGCGGTTTCAGAAACATGTTGGGTCCATTGGTTGGCGCGTTGTAGAAAGCCCCTGTATTTGCAGATCCACATAAGCTTTTACAAGCTCCGCGGATATCCACAGTCTGAGTCGCAGATATCCATACACAAAAGCTTAGTGACCATATGAGCTGTAGTCTCAACTCCTTAAAGGGGTTTATATGGGGGGTTATATAGAGAACTCTTATCGGGCTCATTAAGGGGGATATTAGGAGTTTAGACTATAGCCCATATGGAGCGGAGATCATCCAGACATCTCATTGTGGCAAACTGGTCGCATCTTCGCATGGTAGCTGGTTGGTCCCACTGTGCCATTCTGAGCAAGCGAAGGTGTACATAACGCCCAAAGCTAGCAGAAATTTGCTTATGTACTGACCCAGGCTTTGTTCAAGCTGTACAGGTGGTTTCTATGGAACATAGGCTCCTTTCGAGGTATAAGTTTTCAGAAATTGCCACCAGAAATACTCCTTTAAGCTTGACATAGATTTTGGTAGGGTTGTATGTGAGGCTCAGAACTGATTCGCCAAGCATGCACTCCCCCAACAGAACATGTCTTTCCAGACAGCACCAAAGTGCGGTTCCCGGAAAGGGATCCAGAACAATCATGAAAATCATAAAGATAGCATGTCTCAGCATGAGAGCAAGTGCAAACTGCCGCTCCATGAAGTCAGGATTGGGAAATGCGAGTTGCCGTGTGTCTCTCAGCGATTTCCCAATTGGATGACAACTGCGATCCTTGCATGAAGTCCACACCACTTGCGTAGGGCAGCGATGGCCAAGGAAAAAAAGCTTGATGCCATCCGGTGTGATCTGATAGATGACTTCGTAAAAGCTACTTAGGAGTTGCGTAGAGCGTTGCCTTGTGCGCTTGGTTGGACACTTGAACTTGAAGCTTGATCCCGACCTCCAAGCTTAAAGAGTAAGACCTGCTGAAGCACTTGGCGGTGTAGGGGGCTGCTACTCCGTAGCGATGGCGGCCCTGTCAAGTTAATGTCCCTGCATGAGTTTCACAAAGTGAAATCACTCAGGCAATGCTTGCCACAAGAATGGGCATTGCGTGAGCTGCTTTCGGGAGGAGGAATCGGCGGAGGCAGATACACGCGTCTGCCTGCGAAAATTCGACCCATACTTGCAGCGGGGAATGCGGCAATGGATTTCTACTGTATTCCGTGCTTGTAATACTTCCAGTACCCCATTGATTACCCCGTTCCCATTTTGATGCTCATCAGGTTCTAAAGTCCGATGCATTCCAGGAAAGGGGGTTTCGGGTTTAGGGTTTTGGGGTGAAAGCTTAGGAGACCTTCTGCCAGAAGGAATGGTGTGGGGCAAGACGGTGGTGCCATAAGCCCCAAAGCCCTACTACCCAAAATCCCCAAAGCCCTAAAACCCCCCAAACCCAAAACCCTCAACCCCCCTAAACTGCGTGATCCTTCTTTATGAGGGTCTCGAAGTTGCTTTAGAGACATGCATGGTGATGTTGTTATTCTTCCCACCCCGCTTCATTTGCGGCATGATCCTTCTTCTGAGCTTGCTGGGATACCAGCAGTAGTCAGTGTTCTTGTCATTCTATCTTTAGCATTTCAGTTCTTTGAATCAAGAGCGGTTTCTTTCTCAAAGCTATTCTTCATCTTCTTCACCTTACCTCTGCGCGCCCTGGTGCCCTAAACCCTAAACCCCTAATCCCTAAAGCCTCAAAACGCAAGAGTTAGACCCTACACCTTGCCTTCCAAACCCAAAAGCATAGAATTATTTCCATACCAAACACCAAAGCACTTCGAGTTGGGTTTAGGGTTCAGGGTCCCCCCTATTCAATTTTGGAAAACCAAGCCCCAAACCCTAGGGTTTAGAGTAACCCCCAACCCTTAAACCATTTGGCTCAAGCGTCCGCAGCCTCCGAGTCATTCTCAGAACCAGCGCCATGGGTGGAAGTGGGAGCAAGGCAGCTGCATAACCTAAACCCTAAAGCCTAAAGGATTCCACAGAATGGAATCCACCCCCAAAAAATGAGCCGTTTCTATATTGGGGAAGCTGGGAGATTCTGGGTTGCGGTCGAGGGAGTAGGGTTAAGGGCCATTTCCTTCAATCAGACAGTACCTGAGGAAAGAGAGACTGTTGACCCAATTTTCTTGAGTTGAAATAGTGCGGATCCATACAGTTGGCTTCTTGTCTTGAACATCTTCCTTGTTGTAGTTGCCCGGCTTTGGGGAAGAATTGTTCAGGCCAAAACCCTAACTCCTAAATCCTAAACAAACCCTAAACCCTAGACCTTAAATCCTAAGCAAGCCCTAAACACCAAACCCTAAATCCCTAAACCTTAAATCCTAAACGAACCCTAAACACTAAGTCCTAAATTCCTAAACCCTCAGTCCTAAACAAACCCTAAACCCTAAATCCTAAACAAACCCAAAACCCTAACCCCTAAATCCTAAACAAACCCTAAACCGTAGACCTTAAATCCTAAACAAACCCTAAACACTAAACCCTAAATCCCTAAACCTTAAATCCCAAACAAACCCTAAACCCTAGGTCCTAAACAAACCCTAAACCCTAAACCCTAGTCTGGAGGTTACTTGGAAGGAGAACCAAGCCTCGCCGTCGGATCCATCACAGAAGAGTGTTCTGTCCGAGCCCATCGAGGAGTAAGGGCCCTGGCTTTTTAGGTTTATGGATTAGGGTTCAGGGTTTAGGGTTAGGCTTTACAATCCTAGACCCTAAACGCCAAACCCCAAACCATATATAGCATGCATAATTTCCCTGTTCATCCCCCCTAATCCCTTTTAAAGATACGCGTAGGGCTTCGGCATTCGTTAGCTCCGGGCTAAACTCTTTCATGACAGGATGCATGTAGTAAGGGGTTACAATAGTACCCCCCCAAAGGTACCCCCTCCAGATTTAGAACCCTATTAGGCCTTATTAAGCCCTATATAGTCCTCATTAGCTCCTTAAACCCTGGGGGGGGGGGGTACCTTTGGGGGGGTAGTATTGTAATCCCTAAGCCCTAAGCAACTAAACCCCTAAACCCTAAACCCAAAATCCTAAACCCTAAACCCTTAACCTTTGGGGGGGGTACTGCTGTAATCCCTTATGTAGGGGTTTGGAAGAGGTCCTATGATCTGGGCTGCCAGGGCTTTCTTCAAAAGTTTGGTCTGTAAACCCTAAGCATAAACCCTATAGTCCCCCTTAAGTAGATAGAATATGGGATATATGGGGATCTTGTTATATCATACCCAAAAGCCATGTTCTATCCACTTAAGGGGGACTATAATCCTTAATCCTAAACCCTAAATCCTAAACCCTAAGGGGGACTATATAATCCTAAGCCCTAAACCCTACGCAGGTCACCCCGGCTAATGGCATGTACATGTTGGCACAGCTGCTCATTTTGGCCCTTAACCTTGAACCTGAAAAAAACATCCAGATTTCAGTGTCCCTAACAGGCACCAGATTGTCACCAGATGTTCTTTACACAGTGCTGAAAAGGTGGGAGTCCTATAGGGGAAACCAGACTTGGTGTTCCCAAATAATTTGATTTAGGGTTTGGAGGCTGGGGTTTAGGGTGTAAGGCCGAAGCCTAAACCCTCACCCCTAAATTGAGTTGCGCAGCATCCGCTCGAAGCACCCCGTCTGCGCCGAGGTTCAAATTCTCCGACGAAGCATTTTGGTGTCGCGCCTTGTTTTCTGCATCTTTTCAGCCAATTGTGCTGCTACCGGGCCAGGCCTAAACCCAAACCCTAAGCCCTAGACCCTCATCCCTACCCTAACGTTGTGGTCCTGGGATGGAGTCTTTGGGGCATAGAATTTCTGAGTTTCAGATATAGTCAGGTGATAGGTCATTCAAGCACGCAATCCGAAGCAAGCGTACGCGTTCCCGTGGAATCCCCACATTTTTCCAATGAAGCGGCGTATCTTAGATGGTAGACTTAGCAGAAAAATTGGTATCCACTCAGGCCACTCATGAGTTCTTGGTCATGCCATGTGCCAGCCGCCCACTCACAATCTGGCAATATTGGCTGCGCCGTTACCTGTAGGTTCATGGGTAGCTCTAGGTGAGGTTATTATTCTCCTACATACGGTCATAACAATAGTTAGTCCTCTCCCGCTTAACATTACACCCCCGACCACCTATTGCACATAATCGGCGTATTTTAATATTGGGGGGTGGGGAGATTAATGTTAGGGGGGTCTGAGTTATCCTGCTTAAAGCCACCATTGTAGCTTCTTGTGAACTTTCCAGCAAGCCTGAGCTTGGAGGTTCAGCGTACTTGTGAGTGTATCCCGCTGATGAGCCCCTTAAGTGAATTGGTAGGGTCATGACTGCATAAGGGGTAAAGCCTAAACCCCTAAACCATGAACCTTTAACCCTAAACGTAAACCCTGATACTTGGATTATCCTTAGCCTGAATGTCCAAGAGCCCCAGACCGACCAAACCTTCCTAAAACGTAAACCTTAAACCCTGCATAGACCCTAAGCCCTACAACCTAATACCCCTACACTCTAAACCCTAAACTCTACACCCTAACCTCTGCTCCACCTAATCCCTCATCCCCTAAAACCCTAAGCCCAAAACCTTAAACCCCAGACCAGCCACGCTTGCCAGGAAGCATTTGGGAGCGGCGAAGAGAGAACCTTTGCCTGTGCCAGAACCCAAGACGCACCTGTGAAGTAGGTTTTAGGACTTACAGTTGCTGGTTAGAATCTCAGGATTGGGGTTTTGGGTTCGGGGCTTAGAGTTTGGGGTTTAGGGTTGGGGGCTCAGGGTTTGGGGCTTGAGATCAAGGATTTGGGCTTAGGTTTTTGTTGTCAGGCTGCGGCGGGCTGTTGTGGCCCGATGGTGGGCATCAAACTCATTCACCCCCCCCCCCAGCTGCCTGAGGCCGCTAAAGCACCCAAACCTGTTCCTGTTGGGGGGTTTAGGATCGAATCTCAGTTGGTGTCCGGTGGGGGGGAGATCCTCAGCCCTTTGAAAGCCGCCTGGAAGGAGGAGGAAGGCCTCTGGCATAGCCGATTTGGTGTTTTTTTTCTGGGTGTTATTGGGGAGATTTGGTCTGCAAAGAGTGCCTCGAGGTGCAGGAGCCCCCTTCAAGGAGGGCCCTAACAGGCTGTGGCAGCAGCCTTAACGTAACTGTTCAAATGACTGCTGGCCCGATTGTGGCTTGCCATCTGACATACACGTGCCCCACGCCATCTGAGGCGGCGAAGCCCGATATACAGTGAGATCAAACGCTCCTTCTGAGAAAAGTTCTCTAAGAATGATATAATCATTTCTGGCTCTGAAATAAAAAAGCGGTACCCATGGAGGGTTGTTCCCAATGGCAGTCCTTTTGGCAGGCCTCATCTTGGTTCGCTAATCGTTTTCTTGAGCTCATCTTTGGGTGGGTTATGTTTCTAAGAAGAGTTTAGGTTTCACGGTGAGGGTTCAAGGTTTAAGGGTTGGGCTCCTTGACCCAGCAAATGCCAGGCCTTTGTACGCGAAGGCACTTGGTGTCCATGTGGCCAAGCATGAAGTTACCGCCAGCAGCTCAGAACGCGTTTGAGTTTCTCAACGGCGTGGATGCCTAAGAATGGGTCCTGCGGTGGATATCAAAACTCCGGTATGACCCTAACGTAGGAACCTTTGGGAGTTGACTAGATGAAGGTTATGCAGGGTTTCTAGTAAAAAAGAGTAGCATGTCATGGGGCCGTAAGGGGAAGTGCTGACTAGGAAAATCAGCAATTTTTCGTCAGGTAGTTCTCTGCTGAAAAAAGGCACGCAATCAGGATTGTGTTTTGTCATAAGACATTTTTCTTCCCTAGACCTAAATGAGCCCAAAATGATCCTTAATAAGATTATGTAGGGGTGGGGGGCGGTTCAGGTGGAGGTAATAGAGGATACATGTTATTTCTAAGGATAGAGATGATGGCACCTTCCTGGTGACCACGACTATCGGCGGATACTATGGTGGCGAGCTCCTCCCTCAGTCGGCATCGTGTGAGCTACAGTCAAGAATTTCCATATGAACCATAGTCTAAACTCCTCAAAGGGGGTTATATAGGGAATTATATATGGGACTACTATAGGGGCTATAAAGGGGAGACTAGGAGTTTAGACTATGGCTCATATAATCGATGAGCATGGGTTCCTATTAGAAATATTCAGGAGACTATATTAAACTCCCAAAGGGACCCCTGTGTCCACCCTTTATTTACATTTTCTTTTCCATCTGATTCTCCAGAATAGGGGGTAACATCCATTGTTTTTCGGTACCCCTAATACTCACAGTAGCTCATGTCATGGCCTGCAATTCGAACCCCTAAACCCTAAACCCTAAAGACCCACAACCCTAAATCCTAAACCCGAAATCCTAAACCTAAAGCCCTAAATTCCAAACCCTAAATCCTATTGCTTTCCATGTCAGGGTGGATGTGAATTTCGTGCACAGCTACGACCCGGAAACCAACACCTGGGCCAGATCCTTTGGAGGGTTTTGGGGTTTAGGGTTTTGGGTTTTAAGGTTTTGGGGTTTAGGGTTTAGAGTTTTGGCCCAAAACTGTTGGGGCTTATGGTTTTGGGGTTTAGGGTTTGAGGGTTCAGGGTTTTGGGGGTTTGGGATTCAGGGTTTTGGTTTATGGTTTTTGGGTTTAGGGTTTTGGGTTTGGGGGTTCAGGGGTAGGGGTTTAGGGTTTGGGGTTCAGGGTTCCCTGCAAACTCCCAGATGATCCAGAATCTAAACTCCTTAAAGGGGTTATATAAGGGATTATATAGGGGCTATTAAAAAGGGATACTCGGAGTTTAGACTATAGCCCATATAATCCCAGTTTTCATTTCATGTTCAATTTTTTGTTTCATTCGATTCTCCATCATTGGGGCCCTAAACCCTAAACCCTCGGGGTAATATTCGTAAACCCTGTGGGGGAAGCCCCCACTGTTTTCTGGGCCATGCCTCCCTCTTTTGGGATATTACAGGAGCGGTGCAGGACGTTCATATCTACATCTTCGCTTTGGTCCTCGAGTGGGCCAGTTAGTGTGAGGGCCCTAAGCCCCAAACCTAAACTCCAATCCCTAAACCCTAAACCCATCTAAACCCTAAACCGTGCTGTGTTTGTTGATGAACAGGCCCTTGCAGGTCTCGCCCTTGGAACGCCTAAGGTTCAAAAGTGCGATCGCGATCCTGGCCTCCAGAAAGTTACCAACATTGTCGGCTTCCGGCAGGGTGCTGAGCAACTCTGCAAACCAGTACGGTTGATTTAGGGAATCCTCAAGGGGACCCCAAGTAAGGGGGACCCATAAATAAGGACTCCCTAGACCTCCCTAAGCCTCCCCAAGGCTTCCTCAGCCTCCCTGGCTTCTTAAGGTATGGGGCCCCCTTCCATGGAGTCCCCTTAAGGTTCCCCTTATTGATGGAAGAAATCTTGCAGTACCTTGTAATGGCCCAGAAATTACCGTCTTAGGGTGTTCCTAGGCGGTGCCGAATTTCCTCCATCCACACTACCTTGCACATTCAAGTGAGGGTTTTCCGTAAAGAGCAGGCTCCTCCGTGCTAATCCCCTCCTCCGGATGTATTAAAACTCCCCTGCTCCATCTTAAGCATTCTTAAAATATTACCATATACCACAGTATTCCTAACATGTTATCATATACCACAGTCTTCCTAAGATATTATCACATACCACAATTGAACTATTTCATATTAGGGAGGTGGGTGCCTTTAATAGTAATAGGGGGAAGGGATTCCTCCATATTTTGGGTACTGCGCCCACCCTGTAACTGTGTCTACTTGCAGTCATAGTACGGGCTATATATACTCATATTGAAAATATATTATCCAAGTGTTACAGGGTGGGGGGCAGTACTCAATCCATATTCCTTGTATTCCTTATTCGAAGGACTCTCAGAGTACCCCTTTCCCTTGGAAACCCTAAGCCCCATCTTTTCGTAGATAACCCATTTGAATGGAGCCTTACTTAGAGGGTCAGGGGGACCTAGTGAGTAGGTTAATATCCCCAATAATTTATATTAACCCTAACTATCCCCCTTGTTAACCTACTTAGTTAGTCCCCCTGACCCTAAGCCCTAAACCCTCAACCCTACTTGGTTGGGATAACATGCTGCCCTGCATGTCTGAGGCTTCACGAATCCCCTCGAATGGTTCTGGCTTCAGCAAGCTGTGCTTGGAGAGTCAGGGGGATTCAGTAAGTACACTTAGACCCATCTGAGCTGTAGTCTGAACTCCTTAAAGGGGGTTCTATGGGGCTTAAATATGGGGAGTATTATAGGGTCTAGTTAGACTATAGCTCATATAAGTCGTAGAATAACCCCAGCTATCTACATTCTGACCCTACTTGCTATGTCTCCCTGACCCTCTGTACTCTCTGAGTGTTCACAAGGGGTCTGATTACCCCAAGTCCCGCAAGAAGGACGCTGTTGACTACCATGTGATTCATATAAATGGGTCCGGATTATGGGGGCAAATCTTCTGCCTTTAGCCCCAGACTCTGCATCCTAATCCCTAGACCTTCTTTCTGAAACCCTAAGCCCTAAACCCTAATCCCTAAACCCTAAATTACGTGGCTGGGGATCACTGGAGGTGGAAATGTGGGCTGTGAATGAGCCTGCACGAAATAGTGGAGTCGAGGCTTGTCACTCCGCTGTTTTGATTTGGGGGTTGGGGTTTAGGGTTT
>CAJNIZ010048148.1:0-13831 GCA_905231905.1 Symbiodinium pilosum | reverse complement strand
TAAACCCTAAACCCTAAACGGAATGTAACAGCAGGATACCATTGCACCAAGACTGTGCTTTGAGGGAGCAAGCCCTAAACCCCAGATCCTTCCCCAAATCCTGAATCTCTGGGTTTAGTGTTTAGGGTTTAGGGAACCCTACACCCCGAACCCTAATCCCCAAATCTAATTGCCTAAATCCTAAACCCTAAACCTTAAATCCTAAACCCCAAACCCTAAATCCTAAATCCTAAACCCTAAATCCTGAACCTTAAGCCCAGGAACCCTGAACCCTGAACCCTAAATCCTAAACCCTAAACCTTAATCCCAGGAACCCTGAACCCTGAACCCTAAATCCTAACCCTAAACCTTAATCCCAGGAACCCTGAACCTTAAACTCCACGCACACTGATGAGTGCTAAGCCGCTTTCTGTTTGAGGTCCGTGCTCAAGGAATGCTAGTCCTCGTTCACCGAATCCTCAAAATGTCTTACTGGGGTCAGTAGGAAATATGGGAATTTATACATATATATATATATACACATGGTAGCATATATATATATATATACATATATTTGTACAGATATTCAAGTTGTTTGGGGATTATGTTCCCTTATTGGCTGCCAAACAAGTTTAGCCAGCAGCTTAGGCAGTAGCAAGCACTAGAGTAACGAGCGTACGGAGTGTGATGAGCGACATGGGAGCAGCAATACTTGTATTTTTCAGCTTCATATCGTGCAGTGGACGAAACCCTAGTGGTATTACAATTCCAAATGATATTGAATACTTGAGGCCATGCAGGGTCTGGTCCATCAACAGCCTACAGCCTCAGCCGTGCGCGGAACGTAGAGTCTAGACCCTTGGCCCTGACAGAATAGCAACTAAGATGCCAACATTCACTTGAAGGTTCATGGGTAGGTATCAGAAGAGGGCTATAACCAGGATAGTTGTGCCTTCATTAGGGTGCTTATAACCCCTCTTATAGCTAATTACCGTGAACCTGCATGTACCAGCTTGCAACTGGCTAGGTGAGCTCCATGAAGATATCACAAGCGAGTTTTGGCCGGTGTCCTCAGGAGCAAATTGCTGACGCACATCGATACGCAATACGAAGGCTGTGATATTTAGGAAAACAGTCAGTCTAAGACATATGCACCCGCACATACACAGATGGATATGTACATGTGTATGTATATGTATATGTATATGTATATGCATATGTAAACGTATATGTATATGTGTATGTGTATGTCAAATATGGATTTTGCGTGCAACGGCAAATGGCTGTGAGCTTTGATGCCAGTGCGACCTCATTGCAATGCGCTGTCTCAGGGCCTTACCGACGTACATAGCTTCGCAGCTGACTTCATTTTGCACGTAGGAAAGGTCTAGTTTTCCATCCCGCTCCTGCACAGATGGGGAGGGAACACTGCAGTTTAGAAAGGCTCGGAGTTTTGCAGTCAGCCTCTAATCAAATTCTTGATTGCACTTTATTTCACGCCGACCAGCAAGACCCAAAAGCCAGCAAACCAAGCCCACGCCAAAAGAGCAAAAGTTAAGGCGTTTAGGGCTTAGGGTTTAGGGTGTAAGTAAACAAGACTAAAGACAAAAGGCTGACAATTTCAATGGACTAGCAAGGGCGCCTCAGCCTGCTAAGTGGAGTGCTCTAGGTACCCTGGGCCTTGCAAGGAGGTCCAGTAAGCAGCCGAAAGAGCTGTGACGCGCATCCAGAAGCTCAACAAACAGAGCGTTGCCCCGTGCGGATTCCGGTGAGGTAGGATTTGAAGGTTTAAAGATATGCAGGGACCTCGATGGACATTGCTCTACAGATTTCTTGGGGGCTTTGTTGGAGCTTGAGAAGGTTTTCGTCCATGCGCAAATCCTGAATCCGTCGCTTGCCCGTTTGCATTGCCGTGGGATCTGTTCCGTGTGGGCTCAAGAATTGAAGCATTTGCTGCAGAACGCTGCCCCTGGCATTTGCTTCCGAGCAATTTCTTTGCTGCTGTAAGCAGCCTACATACCCTGCCCTTTTCTATTTACTAGAAGCTAGTGCAGGTCGCTAGGTTCTGATCACTTTCTTGTCGCTTAATTCATGCCAGGCTAATGCTGCCAGTCGCAACCCATGGAGGGCTCCAGAGTTCTGCCAAGTTGGCACACCATTCCCCACACAAATGGTGCTGCAGACAAAGTTCACCCATCTTCAAGCCAGCCTTTGCTTCGCTTCTAGCAGCCTCAGCTGCTGGGTTCTTGTTAAGGGAACATTAACGAAGGAAGTATTACTATTTACTGTAGATCCATATCATGATAACTTAGTTTAAGTTCCTGAGCGACAGCCCAGGCCACCTCGTGTGTGCAGCGGAAGTCCTGGCCGCGATTTTTCTCGGCACAAGCAGGACGAGCCGTTCGATGGCGTTGCGTGGCACTTTCTACTGGTGGATCTGCTGAGCTCCCAAGAAAGCTGGTTGTCATCTCGGGTAGCTCATCGTGGACAGAGCAAGTTGGCAGGGAGGTATTGCAAGCCATGGGCTCCCAAGCAGCCAGCTCAGGGCAGACTTTCAAATCCCTGATTGCACATGACTTCCGGGCAGATAAGCCACCGCCGGCCTCCGAATGGATGGGCCAAGAGCTTGATGCTGCCTTGCTTTCCGTCCAGCGGCTGAACTTTTTGGACACCTTCGGGGCTGTTTGCGGAGCCCTCCGGGGTGGAGGGGTTCTCCTGCTTTGTACACCAGAGATGGCAGACTGGAAGGCTTCCTCCAGCGCTGCGCGGCAATGGTGCCGGGAGATTGAGACCATGGCATCGGGCCACTATGCAGAGTGGTCGCGCTTCATCAGCCAAGAATCTGGGTTGCTGTTAAGGCATTTAAATTATGTTATCATAGTATGGCTATGTGGTACACAATGTGAAGTCCTTATTATAGTAACTTGATTTAAGTTCCTTAACAGCTACCCAGGAATCATGGATAGCTGGTAGCTTTGAGGAAATGATGCCTGTTTGGGGACAGAGCCGTGACAAGATGACTGCAACAGCTGATCAGCAAAGCATCATCGAAGCAGTTGTGCCTTGGTAGGCTTTGCGGTATGTGACTGTATGGTTTAGGGGTTAGGGTTAAGGATTTAGTTGTTGGGCTTGATTTCCTCGAGGGGCTGTAAAGGCCAAGCTGTTTTGTGAAACCTAAAACCAAACCCCGAAGTCTAAACACCAACCCGGACCCCCAAAACCTTGACCCTAGATCCTAGACCGTAAACAATAACCCGAAGCCATAAACCCTAAACCTTACAAGAACTCTCTTGACCCTAGGTGCAGACTAGCAGCGCCAGTCCACTCTTGATTCTGGGTTGCTGTTAAGGAACTTAAAGCTCAGTTACCGTATTCTGGGTATGTAGTAAATCATACGGTTCCTTGCGATGGTAACTTAACCTAAGCCCTGAACCCTACACCCTAAACCCTAAAACCTAGACCTTAACATCAACCCAGGATTTCAGGGAGGCGGGGTAGAGGAAAGTCATCTGCTTTGGGTCTTGCGGCCACAGTCCTTCTGCGACGTGGTTGCGAGAGAATCCTCGTTGCTTGGCGGCAGTCTAGGGATATTGGGATAATATAGGGTTATATTGGGATAATAAGGAACTGAAGAGGGTTTGGGGTTTAGGGCTTTAGGGTTTAGGGTTCAGGGTTCAGGGTTTCCGGTTGCCGGGCTCTTAGGACTTCAACTTGTTGAATCCCCCGTAAGAACCCCTATAGTATTCCCCTATATAATCCCCTATGTAAGCCCCCTTTAAGGAGCTTAGACTATAGCTCATATAGGGGCGTCCTACGGTCCGCCAAGGTTACCTCACCGTCCAGGGAATCCACGAAGCAACTCTTTGACTCTGCTGAGCGTTCTGCTGAAGCTGTTTCTTCAGACCTTCGGGTTTGTCGCAAAGGTCCAGATTCTGGGCTGTCTTTTGAGGACCTAAACCCTAAACCCTTTTGAGGAACATATATTAAGTTCTTTAGTTGTGATCACTTATCGCAGGGTAATGCTCAACCCTCAACTCTAAACCTTAATCGCATACTTCGGGAGCTTATGAACAACCCAACATGTAGATCCCTCACTATTACTATTATTCTACGTAGTACTACTATTACTGTTAGATTATTCTTTTTACTATCGCTAGTATTTTTTGTGTTTAACATAAACCCTAAACCCTAAACCCTTGTGTTTTTATTAACGACAACCCAGGATTGCCTTGAAGTAGGGCAGGTTGGCAAATTGGAATTCGTTTCAGTCGGGGAGCTGCTGGGCAGCAGAGGCCAGCACCTTACACCTTGGGTTCTGGGTTTGGGGCGTAGAATAAACCCCATACCCTAAACCTTTGGGTTCAGGGTTTAGGGTTTAGGGTTCAGGTTTTAGGGTTTAAGCCCAACGCCCTTAACCCTAATTAACGCCAACACCTTTAACTACTATTGTTCAGGGCTCCCTGGAGGCCAGAGATTGTTGCGGAGCTGCCAGTACCTCTTCGTGGATGAGGCCGCAGGAATCTGGGTTGCTGTTGAGGAACTTAGATTAAGTTCCCAGACTATAGTAAATGACGCAGGAGCTTCTTTGCAAGATTAATCTAGTATGAATTCCTCAATGCACTGTATAACCCCCTCCATTTCATTCTATATGTTAATTCCCATTCGATCTTCCATGGTTCTGATGAACAGCAACCCAGGAATTCCTGTGGCCGAGGCTAAGCGCCTCCTTATGAAAACCAAGCGCGTTGCTGGGCTGCTATTAAGGAAATTAGTTTAACATACTATGTTGGGCAAACCATATTAATTACTATATATGCCCATTATGGTAGCTTAACTTAAGTTCCTTAACCCTAGATCCTATATATCCCTTTGTATCCCTATATACCCCTGTATAACCCTTATATAATAGTGTAACTTAATTTAAGTTTCTTAACAGATTATATACACCAATAAGCCCAGTTTCCATTTCATTTTCCATTTTCTTTTGCATTTGATTCTTCATTATAGGGGATCATATCCCCAAACCCTAAACCCTAAATCCCAAAACCCCAAACCCTAAACTCAAAACCCAGAACCCTAAACCCTAAACCCAGGTTGTCATGGCAACCACCTTGGACGGCTACGAGGGGAGCGGCCAAGGTTTTTTGCTCCGCGCGCTGCCTGCCCTTCGAGAGACCTGAGCAAATTAGGGGGTCTAGGGTTTAGGGTTTAGGGTTTATAGGGTTTCCCAAAATTAGGGTACCATTTGGGGGTCCCAATAATAAGGATTTTTGTATTTTGGCACTACATTGTGGTTTGCCTATTTTGGGAAAGTACCTTATGACGACCTCATCCGACCTCACCTGAAAGGGTGGTTTACATAGGAAATGCCCCCAAATTGATTTGATTTCAGATTTTGAAATTGCCCCAAAAACCCTCAACCCTAAATTCTAGACCCTTCAGTTTGCTATAGCACCATCATTCCCAGGGTTGAGGGGTACTGACTGTCATACAGAGCTTCTGCTAAATTGTTCTTTAAAATGGTAGTTTCCCAAAAGAAGGTGACCCAATATAGACCCCCAAGTACTATAGTCCTTATTATAGGACCCCCAAAATGGTACCCCTAATTTTGGGAAACCCTAAACCCTAAACGCTAAACCCTACCCCTAATTTTGGGAAACCCCCAAATGGCGAGGAGACTAAGAGAGACCTACGCCACCTGCAGCTGACCGCGCCCCTGCGTTGGAGAGACGGTTGGGGCCTTGGGAGGGGACTTTCTGCAATAGTAATAGTAACAGGGTTTAGGGTTTAGGGCTTAGGGATTAGGGGTAGTAGTAGTAGTAGTAGTAGTAGTAGTCGTCGTCGTGGTAGTAGTAGTAGTAGTAGTAGCAGCAGTAGTAGTCATAGCCATAATGGTAACAATAACAGTAACAGTCATACAAACACGGTTAGTTTACCAATGCCAACCAAAAAGGTAATGACATCAAGAACAGTATGATTGTCAATGATAACAATGATGATCGTAAGCACCATGCTATATAATCCGAGGCATCATGCCCTAAACCCTAAAACACCAAGCCCTAAGTCCTACGTCCTAAACCCGAAACCATTACACCCTAAACCCGAAACCCTTAAACCCTCAACCCTTAAACCCTTAAACCCTAAACCCTTAAACCCTTGAAGCCTCAACCCTTACCCGCTTTCGTTGCGCGCATCCGCAGCCAAGTGGTTCAGACTGGCATGTTTTTCCAAGCCAAGCCAGCACTAAGCAGCCCAAGTGCACCAACAGAGCTTCATGATCATGAGCAGAAAAGCTGGAGCATTGGAGCTGAAGGATGGGAAAAGACAATGGAAACCACTATTTAGAGTTTGGGGTTTTGGGGTTTAGGGTTTGGGGTTTAGGGCTTAGGGTTGGTGCAGTGTTCACACCTCGAGCTTCGTGACTTCTGGGGCTGTTGGCCGTATGGGAAATCTTTCAGGCCGGAGACTGTCTGTTTAGGGTTTCAGGATGAAGGTTTAGAGTTTAGAGTTTAGGGAATTGTTGCGGATAGGGGTTTGGGATGAGGTTTCGCGATTCCCATATCCTACCTCCAGCCAGAAGCCCGAACACCAGAAACCCGAGGCCCTTAAACCTAAACCCTAAACCTAACACCCTAAAGCGCAAAAACCCAAACTCTAAATTCCTAATCCAAAACCTTTAATCCCCAAACCCATCTGCAGGCAGATCATCTGCAGGAGATGGGATTTCCCTCGAGGAGATCGAGAAGCACAATACCAAGGTGCCACGCAGATGTACATTTTTTGGTCTTACGAACATAAACCTGGGTGCAAACGCCAAGAGATCACTAAACCCTAAACCCTAAACCCTTAACCCTAAACCCTTAACCTTCATCCTCAGAACCCTGAAGTGAACTCCCTAGACCCTGTACCCTAAGTTGGAAACCCTCAGCTCTCAACCCTTACACCTAACCTTTAAACCCTAATGCCTAACCCCTAGCCCCTAAACCCTAACCCTTCAACCCTAATCCCTAACCCCTTCAACCCTAATCCTTAAACCTTAGTCCCTACAGCCTGAGCCCTGCAACAGGATGACGCTTGGATGGTGCTGTTTGGGGAGGTCCTGGACGTGACGAAGTTTGTCCCAATTCATCCGGGGGGTGACTTTGCTGGCAGACGCTCTGTAGGGTTTAGGGTTTCAGGATTTTGGTTTAGGTTCAGGGTTTAGGGATTAGGGATTTTGGTTTAGGGTTTAGGGATAAGGGTCTACGGATTAGTGATTAGATCCTAGTTTTTAGGGATTGGGTGATTAGGTTGTAGAGTTTAACGATAATGGAGAACGAGATGGACAAAACATGGAACACCATGTTTTACAGGGCGCATGGGCTAGGCTTGGAAAAGCCCACATTTTGCCAGGTAATATCCTATAGTCTCCTAAAGATGTGGTTCAAGATTTCACAAGTGCCTGGTGATGTGCCTACCTAGAATCACCAAAGTGTAAGGGAGTGGGTGAAGGGGTCATGCACCCCAAGTGAGAATCAATTGAACAAGGGCCAGCTAACTTCTATGTGTTGCCTTTCCCATCCTTTTCCACTCCCTTGCTCCTTTTGAGCCACCATGTTTCGCAGTACCTTTGAACGGTGGTACCCAAGCCAAAACAGTTGATTCAAAGTGCCAACTCCCTCCCGTAATATCATCAGTACCATTATTCTTATGAGTATCATTGATTGAACCCTAAACACTAAACCCCAAACCCGAAACTTTAAACCCTAAACCCTAAACCTTAAACCTTCAGCCCTAAACCCTAAACCCGAAACTCTAAACCCTAAACCCTAAACCCTTACAGCAATCCTAAAGCAGAGCTCGTGGATGTTGCTCCCTGCTTGTCTAGCTGTCTACCTACTTACTTCCCACTTGCCTACATGCCGGCTTAGGGTTTGCGACTTGGGGTTTAGGGTTTAAAAGTGTTTGAGATTTAGGGTGTAGGGGTCTAGGGTTTAGGGTTTAGGGAAGGAGGAAATCTTGCGCCCCTTTGTTTCCAAGTATGCTATACTTCCTAGTTTGTAAGCTATGTGGGAGGTTGTTTAAAGCGTTGGGGTACCCGGTCATGATGCAGCCCCTGATATCTAGGGTACCCCTCGCGCCACAATTTTGACAACCTCCAAGTAAACCCTAACAAACCTGAAAGCACTAATTTGGACAACCTACCATGTGTGGTATAGTTTAAACTCCTAGTATCCCCCGTACTAAGCACCATAATACTCCCCTGTATCATCCCCTTTCTACCCTCTTAAGGAGTAGACTACAGTTCATATGTGGCAGTGAATTTCCCTCCTTCCAGGGTACTTACCAAATCACATCAGATGAGGCTGGAATCGTAAACCCTAAGACCTGAAACAAGCCTCAGCCCCTAGGGTTCAGGGTTTAGAAGGTATAAGAGCAATGGTCTAAACCCTCAAAGGGGTGTTATCTGGGGGGTTATATAGAGACGACTGTAGGGGTAATTGGGGGGGACGCTAGGAGGTCATTTAGACCACTGCTCATATGTTTTTGGGCCAGAAAGTTGGGAACATTCGCATAACGCTACCGCAAGATCTAGGAAGGTAAAAAACAGCTTAGGGTTGAGGGTTAGGGTTTAGGGCAGCGCAAATCAGCTCATTTCCACGTTTCAGCTTTTGGCCTTCAAGCTTTTGGCCTTCACCTGTACCCAACCCTCACCCCCAAACTCCTAGAACCTGTGTTCCTGAACCCTAAACCCTGCTTGTTCCCAGGTGAGGATTCCATTGACATGCACCTGGATGGCAGCTGCACAGTGCTAGAAGTAAACGACAATGGGGCGCTAGCACTTGTACGTAGTAGTAATGGTACTGGCAATAGTAAAAGCAGTAGTAATAGTAACAGGAATAACATGAGATGGAGACCTAAACTTTTCGGGATACCGAGGGTTCCTAAGCGCAACAACCCATGTTTTGGTGTGTTCATGAAAATCTAATGTTCAGGACAGTAAGGCTTCCTCTTGGCAAGCGTTGTTTGTCACAGCCACTGGCTTGACTTCGGGTTGAAACCAGGATGCAGGAACACATCAAAGGTCACCTCTGGAACCAGCTTGTTTAACAACCCGACAAGCAACACAGACTGCAGGCCACAACTTCTGTGCAAGGTTGCAGCATCATGTGCTTTACAGGCAGCCAACCCCTGAAGATGAAACATATGATGAGAGCCAGCCGATCTGTCACATCGCGCAAAGGCAGCATGATGAGGAGGAACAATCTTCACTTACTTTTCCAAGGTGACTAGCCCAACATGTCAAAGTCCTAGTTGTGCGGTACAACTCCAAACTTCCAACCTGCCAGTCCTGAATCCTAACTTTGACATTGCGTGCCCATGCACATGTTGACATGGTGCTGTCGATCCCGTACGTCACTGTCCCCCCACCCCACCACCCCACCTTACCCGCCCCACCCCGCACGTCCACCAACCCCACCAAGAAACAGCTTCTCGTGCTAAGAACGGCACCGAATAATCCGGATGCTGTTTTGACGGCGAATGTGGGGGTCTGGGAAATCAAGCTTATAATAGTAATAGGAATGGTAGCGGTGAGGGTGATTGTAATCAGAAACGGAACAGGAATTTTGTCAAAGTGAATGCTGCGTTATGACGAAGATCTATAACCCCTAAACCCTAAACCCTCGACTTGGTACTCTCCATGACCCACTCATACTTCCTATATATCCCTGGGGCCCTGTGGTCTTCATCCGGAGACACCCCAGACCCCACATCCCAAACCCTAAACCCTTTCCCAGGTACCTAGGGCGTGATGCAACGGAAGCTTGGGTAGAGATTCATACGCCCGAGACGCTTGAACGGAGTCTAAGCCGCACACGAGGTAGTTTTTATCAAGGTTCTTGAGTGCGCGAACATGCAGGGTTTTGTAGGATAACAGCCAGTGCACACGTACATACCCATGTATATATATAGATATATAGACACGCATAGACTTGTGTATAGAGGGTTCTGTAGGAATATTGATGGGCCGGTGTTTCGATTGGGTGTCCATGGGGGGAGAGTATGAATTCGAATCCTACCATACATAGAGAGCCCGGGAGGTGCTTTTGCATGTGGCAAAACGCATCATGATCATAGTCTACCCCTACATCAGACACCTTATAAACCCCTGTGTAAACTCAGTTTCCATTTCTTGCTCCTTTTGATTCATTGGAAATGCAGGCCCTTAACTCCAAACCCTATACACCACCGTTTAGGCTCCCACATTCAACAGGAACCTACCCTAAACCCTGGACCCCATACATACCCCTAACTGGGCCCCACATTGGTCAGGAATCTGCAGCACATCACCAAAATTGGGAAGGTTCAGGCCAGGGGTGTGCTTCCTACCATTGCGTGCTGAAGTGACTCTACCTTGCAGTCCAATCACCTGCCCTAAACCCTTAAACCCTAGACCCTTAAACCCTAAATCCTTAATTAAACCCTAGACCCTTAAACTCTAAACCCTTAAACCCTAAACCATCCAACAACCTGGCAACCTGATCGCAGGCTCGTGGTGGTCTGATCTCCTGGATCTTCAATCGTCTCACCGCACCCAGTACGGTGCCCAGAATACGGGGGGGGTTTCCCAAAATTAGGGTTTAGGGTTTAGGGTTACGGAAGGGTCAGCATGATTCGAGTCGGATAGGGGTTTAGGGTTTAGGGTTTTAGGGGCTTGGGGTTTAGCGTTTAGGGTAACATTCGAGCAGGACATTTGGATACATTGCACCATGGTTATACAAAGTATGGTTGGATAAAGCTTCGATTCTACTCCCATGTGCTGTTCTTCCATTAGGGAGTTGGCGTTTACGGCGGTTCCATGGGATCGAACTCCTGTCAGTGATACTGGTTTTGACTTCGAATTTGGGGCAAGCCGCTACCCCAGAAGCCTAGATCCTCAACCCCAAAGCTCACATCCTGAACCCTACATAAGCCAAAACTTTGGACCCCAAAGCCTAAACCCTGACCCCAAGAGCCAAATCCCCGAGCCTTACGCTTAAACCTGACACCAAAAACCAAAAACCTGAACCTCACCCTAAACCTTAAACTCTAAACCCCTTAACCCTAAACCCTAAATCCTAAACCCTGAACCCTAAACCCTACATCCTAAATCCTAAACCCTAAACCCTATTGATACTGACTTCAGCATGGCCAAGGCGCTCCACCCCCTCAGCCCTGGCCTCAGGTCCCTGAAGCCAGTCTTTCTTTCAATAGTGTAATTTAGGAGGAACCCCCCACCCTGTAATAGTGACTATATGGGATAACAAGGATTATGCTACGGTCCTATTATATTCCTATTATACCACGATTACTGGGTGGTGGTCCTCCTAAAGTATAACACAGTTTCGGGA
Source organism: Symbiodinium pilosum (assembly GCA_905231905.1). Classification (NCBI taxonomy): domain Eukaryota; class Dinophyceae; order Suessiales; family Symbiodiniaceae; genus Symbiodinium; species Symbiodinium pilosum. Next base: position 2,480 of record CAJNIZ010048148.1, on the reverse strand, counting down.
TTATATAAGGGATATAGGGGTTAGAAGGGGGATATATTCGGGATATATAGGAGAATGGAAAAGAAACATCGAAACTAGTATTGTGGGGTTTAGGGTTGTAGGATTTACTTAGGGCTTAGGGAGTAGGATCCGGGTTTAGGATTCAGGGCTTAGGGTTTAGGAAGTAGGATTCGGGTGTAGGATTTAGGGTTTAGGGATTAGGTGCAGGGTGTATCAAATGGAAACAAAATCCAAAATTCAGTGAACACTGGCAATGTAATCGGTTTTACGTTTGAGGGCCGACTTGTGGTAAGTAGAGAACAAGGAAATGGAGGAGAACATGGTTAATTCCTCTAGGTAGTTGGGAGCACAGGTTTAGGGTGCCTAGCAGGGGATCAGGGAAATATCTAGGGATCATTCCATGGGAGTCTGCTATAGGAATCCGTTTCCTTATTCCCAAAGTGCCGGCCAGTCTGTTGAGACGGGAATCGGCAACCCCTGGTAGTCAAACCCCTTTGCGATGAATGCGCTACCAGTTGTACATAAGTGTGAATATTTCTTATTCGGGGGGTGGAAGGGCGTATGGGGAGGAGGAGGAGATTACGCGTTCAAGTCGAGAACAGCCGTCCGCGTTTCCTGGGCACGATATCTCCCAAAGACCCCTAAAATCCTGAACCCTAAATCTCTAAATCTCAAAATCCCTAAACCCCTAAAGCTAAATCCTTGAATTTTTAAACCCTAGACCCCACCCTGACCCCCCCCTAAACCCTGTTGCTCACGTTTGCTGAGGGCCCAGCCCACGAAGGCTGAGGGTGAAGAAGAAGAGGATGACAGAGGCTGAGTCTTGCTTCTCCTACGTGGAGGTTTCCGGTAAAAAGCTGACTTAGGACAGAAGTGTTAGTCCAAGTATGAGTCCCCCCGAGAGTCCCAAACTGCCTTTTGATTGCAAATATGAGCACCCGAAGTCCCGCAATATGCTTATGCTGGGGTTATGGTTTTGGGTTTAGGGGTTATAACTACAAGTCCAGCTGGGAACCTCCAAGTATTGCAAATGGACAGTCCCGCATGACTGCGAGACTACTACAGTACCCCAGTTTCCAAAGAGTTTCCAAAGTTTAGGGTTAAGAGCAAATATCCACTGTAGTTGCTCTGCTCTGTTGCTGCTCTTCCACAGTCACTTCTAGCAGTACTATTGTTGCACCTTGCCTGCTCAAATGCAGCAGGCCGGCAATTTACGCCACAGTTTGAGGAGGACCGGCGCGCTGGACTGGCGGGTAGGGTTCAGGGAGAAATGTCAGACCCCGAACCTTTAGTCGCTGGAGGTTGTGGCCAGAGGATTCAGTTTTCAGGGGTTTGGCCACACTTCCTGACATGTACTTGGAGGCCCATGGGACTTAGTAATTACTTATAACTGGGATTATAACCCTATGTATAATTGGGGTAACCCCTATAAGCCCATTTAGGGAACTTATAAGTAGGGTTATAAGTCCAGTTATAAGTAGTTACTAAGTCCCATGGGCCTCAAAGAAGTCCTCAATGTCTGTCCTACATTGCACCACAGAACATGCCACCGTCTCAGTTTGCATGCTCGATCATGCCGAGCACTGATGTTTATGGGGGCTACCACCAAAACCAAGGTCTTCGAGAGGTTTCGCCAGCTAGAACAGCGTTCCTACTGCGGATGGAAGGAAATCTTGGACCACCCTTATACCTCTTACCAAAGTGGTGCAAGATTGCTTCCATCCACCAGATTCCAAACTCTACACCCCAGATGATATTTTCCATTTAGCTTTCCATTCGCTCTTGCATTGAATTCTCCATTGTTCCCTTTACAGGGGGATCGAGTTCAACAAAGTCGGATGCGTCCTTCCTGAAAGCTTTTTGTTTACAGATCATGAGGTCATCCCCCACTTGCCTGTACAAACCCACGAGCCTTTCAAACCCAAAAGCCAAATACCTAGACCCTACGCCCTAAATCCCAATCCCTAAACCCTAAATCGTAAACCCTAAACCCTAAACCCTACACCCTGAATCCTAAAAACCTACACCCTGCACCCTCAACTCTGAGCCCCAAATTCGATCAAATCAAACCCCTGAGCCCCACAAACTCCTAAACCCTGAACCCTAAATCTTTAAAAGGCCAAGATCTCGAAACCCTAAGTCTCTAAACTCCTCTAAATCCCTAAGCCCTGAATCCCTAAACTTCTCCCAAAACCCTTCAACTTTCAATCCCTAAACTCCCTCAAGGCCTTAAACTCTCAACCCTAGAGACTAAAACCTCAACCCTCAACCCTAAAGCATGACCCCTAATCCCTAATATAACCCCTATACAATCCCTATATACCCCCAGTATATCCCCTATGTAACCCCATCATAACCCTAAACCCTAACCCCCAAACCCTAAACCCTAAACCCTAATCCCCAAATCCTAAACCCCAAACCCTGAACCTTGTCCGCTAGTAAGGGCCCCTTAAACAGCCTATTTTGAACAGTAGCTTAGG
>CAJNIZ010048147.1:265-33042 GCA_905231905.1 Symbiodinium pilosum | reverse complement strand
ATTGGGGTCCCATATTTTGGGAAGCTACCATATACAAATACCCTAAGCCCTAAAGTCTAAACCCCTAAACCCTACCGCCTAAACTTGCTGTAAAAGAAGTACAGTTGAAGGACAAGTATAAGTATATAGTGAATGAATTAGTACTGGAAATTAAGGCTAGTGACCTCTATGGATACATGGTGAATACTGTAGCTTCCTAGTCAGTGTTTCAGGGTTCAGGGTTTAGGGTTTAGGACGTGCCTCACGAGCAACCCCATTGATGACATGCAGGCGCACGAAGGCTTAGACAAGGGTAAAGGTGTTGGGTTTCATGCGGTCCGGGTTGAGAGCTTCCAAAGGGATCCCCAAGAGAACGCTGTACCCCATATATCTCCATACATCATTATTAAACCCTAAACCCTAACCCCGTCCTCACTTATACCAACTGTCCCATTTTTCTCAAATGAAGATCCAGAGTTCAGGCAGCTGGGAATGGAGCATGGGATGCCTATAGTAGGGTTTAGGGATTAAGCTCTTTATTGACCCCATAACCTGCCGATCTCATACCTTCCATTCCACTGCAGTTTTAGCTTCTTCCGCTCTCGCAAATTTGAATGCAAGCGCCCATGTCCCTCAACCCTTCACCCTAAACCCTAAACCATACGGTCACACTACATAGCAGGCCCCTGCCCCGGTATGTTGCAGGTCACCCACCCTGCATTCAACGAGCTGCTCAAGACAGGCCGCCAATTCCAAACTTGCGCGGTAGACCCAGGGTTGCTAGGTTGGCTTAGGGTGTAGGGTTTAGGGTTTAGGGTGGGTTATATTGGGGTTATATTGGGGATGATGGAAAAGAAAATGGAAACTACTCTTTAGGGTGTTGGGTTTAGGGTTTTTAACTATTTCCCCCAAATGGTTTCTTGAGGAGCTTATGTACTATTGTTGGTCAAAGGGCTCCAAAGGCCAATCTGATTTAATCAAGGTTGTTGAGTTGAGATGTATGGGCCTCAGGCTATTTAGCTGGAGCGGACGAGGGGTTTGGGTTTAGGCTTGCCTTGTTTTATTTCAATGGTGTATCACTTCTTTTTGCCACGCAGCATTTTCAAGGCATTTGTCGGGGTTTGCTTGAGGTTTAAACCAGAGGAGTTGTGAGCTCGAAGGATAAGTCGATAGTTCCACGGTTTAGGGTTTGGGGTTTGGGGGCTTAGGGCTTGGGGTGCGAGACGTCCTTCACCGTGAGGTGCTATGGTGCCCTTCCCCAAGCCAACATGGAGCACCAACAAGGGTCCTGGAAGGAGTATTGTCCTGTTGAAAAGGAGGGGGTATTTGAGCTACAGTCTAAACTCCTTAAAGGGGGATTCCATAGGGGTTACTGTGGAGGACACTAGTAGTTTAGACTGTAGCTCATATCGGTTCTAGGTTCCAGGAAGGTCAAGACTGATGACTCCATTGGACTGGTTTCAAAGTGATCTGGCTTGCTGTTAAGTAACTTAAGTTAAGCTGCCATAATGGGTTTCTATAGTGATTAGTATGGTCTCCCCAAGATAGTAAGTTAATTTAAGTTCCTTAAGAGCAACCCAGTGATGGGTCGCCTTGGGTGTCTTGTCAATCTTGAACTGCCTGCACTTGTTGAACTTGACGTGACTTGCGGTATAGGGTTTGGGGTTTAGGGTTCTTGGGAAGTGACAAACATGGCGACTGATCCCAAGCCCAGACCGGAATTCTAGAACTCCAAACTGCCCAACCTAGATACAGCGCCCAAAGTATGTACTAGTTTTAAATTTCGGAACCTCTCAATTTCCCTAGACTCTCTCCAAGTAGCCTTCATTCAGCCCCATGCACCCACTAATTAACAAGGACCCTATAACCCCAACTAAGGGAAGCCCTAAACCCTAAAGCCCTAAACCCTCAACCCCAAAGCGTAAACCTTAAGAGTACCCAAGACTCCGCCCAAATCCCAGCAGCACAGGCGAAGTCTATGAGACTTTCTGCTTTGCGGATGAGCGGCTTGCTTCATTTAGTTGCTGAGCGGATTACCTCCAACCTTTTGGGGCACATATAATTCTGCCGTAATTTGCCAGGTTGACCTGTCTGACTGGTGCTTCAGGGAGAGTGGGGGAGTGGATCCCTATAATCATCCCTATATATACCTCATCATAATCCCTATATTCACTCCCCCACGCCCCTGCACTTCGCGGCTAGGTGTTTTACCGTTGGGAAGCTTTTTCTTGTGTTTTTGCGCGTGTTGATTCTTCCAATGTGCAGCATTTCTTGGTCTAGAGTCTAGAAGTTTGGGCGCAAACCCTTGTTTGATATACTCTCATCCTGAAAAATGGCTAGTGCTGGTACATGTAAAGTCTATTCAACGCAGAACTGCCAGACATGTCACCATGCCTAAGCCTGAGAACCCTGCGATACTTGGAAACATACCTGGAACCTCCAATGTAGTTCCTTTTTGGGTTTGGTATGGTTTTTTGGTCAGGACTCTTATTAAGGCTACCAAAAACGTACTACATTGGAGGGTCTAGGTAGATCCTCATTTCATGACAAGATTTACAGTATTCGGTTGCCGAATGTTCGGTTGAACCTTTGCCAACAGTGCTGTGTGTTCATAAGCCGTGTGGCTAGAATAGGTGGTCCTTCGTGCCCGACCACTTCGCCTATTCCGTGGAGCACATACCCTCCAAGGCAGGAGATCGACCCGGACCACTTCCCAGTTCGGTGGTTGAGGATTTCAGATTAGTGTTCAGGCTTTAGGGGTTGGGTTCCCCAGATCAACAACACTCAAGGTATAACCACGTTGTAACCTGCATCCCTAGAGTTGCCCTTCTAGATAACAGTAGTTGTTCATAATATCTTGCTTGGACCGTGGATCCCAAACCTTAAATCCCAAATCCAAATCGCAATATCCCGCAATAGACCCTTGTATACCCCATATATCCTGACCCGAAGCCCTATAAACCCTATCCTAGATTGGAATCTAGGGTTTCTAGCCTTGGCTTGAATGTTTGGTTGTGATAAGTACTTTTTGTGCCCCTTCGAACCTGTAATCCCAATTACCCGCAGAACACTGTAGGTGGTTGGGTCTATACATCATAGGTATAACTCACAAAGCTGTATGCTTCATAGGAATAACGCCCACGAAAAAGTGTAGGTAATCGGGGTTTAGGGTCTAGGGGCCGCCAAATTAGAGGACGCCGCCGGGCATGCATGTTGGGACAGTTGGCTAAGTCAAACTAAGTTGCCAGGGTAGGATATAAATTGACAAGGGGGCTATTTGCGGTTGTATAGGGTTGCATAGGGTTATAGTCCTCCTTAAGTAGATAGAATAAGGCTTTGGGTATATCATAATAAGATCCCCATATACCCCAGATTCTATCTACTTAAGGGGGACTATACATAGGGTTATGGGGTTGTATACGGCCATGCAGAGTTATAGCGAGGTCGAGGTTACTCACTCCTAATGGCCATCCGAAAAGCAAGAATAGCCCGTAGAACGTGACACAGGGGTCGGTAAAGCATCCTACTTGCCTTCCCGTGAGCTGAAACATTCCCCACCCCTAAAGTCATGCTAGCTACCGTGTAAGAGCCTGCTATATTTGGTCGTATTTGTCATGTTGCGTTTGCATGGTTTCCATGCCAGCATTCGACTGTTGCCTCTTGCAGCAGGATGAAGCGCTCAAGTACATGGAGGCAACGCAGCTGCATGAAGGGCGGTAACAGGAGGGCCCTGCTCGTGAAGTATTCTACGAACGGCAGGGGAAGTATGTGATGGTAACAGCATAGAGGCTGTATATTCGAGCATAAGTAAACTGAAGATTGCAACTATAGTTTATAGTAGTTTCCATGTTCTTTTCCATTGTTCTCTACATAACCCCAATATACTATAGTAGCTTCCATTGTCTTTCCCATCATTCCCTACATAACAAGATGGGTATCTCCTAGCCGTACGCATTCCCTTCAATGTTCCAGCATTTGGAACAAGGACTTTAAAACACAAGGCCTCCCAAATTAGTCAGTCAACCCTGCAACTAAGGCTTTCTGTGTGTCAGGGACCTTCACAAGGAAGCACTGAGTTTCCTCTGTTTCCCAAAACCCTAAACCCCAAACCCTACCCTGGAGAATTGCGTGCCCCAAGCCCCCGTTGCCCAACCCCTTGGAGCCCGAGATGCTAACAGCGAAGCATGACTTACCTGGATCAATGTTAGGGATTAGGGTTTAGGGGTTTAGGGGTTTAGGGTGTAGGGTTTAGGGTTTGGGGTCTGTTTCTGGATCAATGTTAGGGATCCTTTATACGTTTTGGGGTATGGGGTTCCTTATATTTTATGTAAAAAGGATCCTTTTTTCTTCCTATGGTAATATGGGCTAAGTTACATTATGCCAGGATCCCTAATATGGGCCATAGTCTAAACTCCTTACTGGGGGTTCTGGGGGGATCATATTGGGGAGAATTATAGGGTTTACTCAGGGGGATACTAGGAGTTTACTGTGGCTCATATCGGTTTTAGGGGGGGATTCCTGAAGCAAGGAATAGGGGCTCCCTGCATCCTAGTGGTGCCTGTAGGGTACGAGCTCAGGACAGGGGCATCAAGCAGTCACTGGACCGGACCTGTGGCTCTAAACAAGGCTATTGATGTTTTTTGTTTTAGGGTTTAGGGTTTAGGGGTTTTCCATTTTAATGTAGACGCTTACGGCGTTGTTTTTCTTGTTTAGGGCTAGCAACATATGTTTTGTTTTTTCCTCCAGAAATGTGGGGATTTGGAACAAAGTTTGCGTGGACATTCGTTCCATAGCCCGAGTCAGAGGGTATGGATCAGCAAGCGGTTTCTCGGTGATTCAATACCTCCGCATTCCATAGCCTCACAACAGCGGCTCATGTCGATCCAGAGGGTATGGATCAAGCCCCCAGTTCCATAGGAGCTGGATCAAAAAGGTTGTCAGCGGATAAGCACACGCTGGGGCCTTGAAAAAACAGCCATATGCATTTCGCTGTGACCCTTTGCGTTTGCAGTATATTATACTTTAAAAGCATGGTCATCAGCGCCTTTACCCACGTTACATGGCTTGTTCGGAATACATGGCGTACTTGGAGGGTCAGGGAGACTTTAGTAAGTAGGTTAGCAATAGTAACCCTAATTATCCCCCTTAGTAACCTACTTGCTAAGCCCCCCTGACCCTAAACCCTAGACCCTAAACAATATATGGTAGCTTCCGTTTTCTTTTCCATTCTTATTCAGTCCCCCTGACCCTCCAAGTAGAGAGAGAAGTCACACCGGCGGAGTCGCATCAGAGCCGGTGGAGGCTGCTGGCCTCTCTCCCTGGCAAGTTGAAAGTTGAGTGCAGCTATGAACCAGTAATCTCCTCCCCCTAATATTAAACCCCCCCACCCAACCCCCCTGATACAACAAAAATGGCAATATATTTTAGTATACCGCAATGGGGAGTATTTGATATTATGGGGGTGGGGGGGGGTTATATTAGGGGGAGGAGGTTATACAGCTGTGGTTAGAACCTTACTGCTACCCCGCTAGGGGCCTTGCAGGCCTTGCACTTTGGACATAAGCACCGTTATATGTAGGTGACAATTACGTTGACAAACGAAGCAGGTGGTGTGGCCATTGGAGATTGCAGTTGTGGACATCTTGATTCACTCTGGTGTAGTCGAGTTTAGTTACTGGGGCTTAGTAGGGAATGAGAGAATGTATTATACAGGGGTTATGGGGCTTATAGCCCCTTGTTCCTTACTAGTCACCAGTAAGTTTGGTCAGTTGATTTCTGGTTGACATGATCCGCAGCTTGTGATGCAGGGGCGGGTTGCAGAGGGCTCAACATATGTGGCAAGTCAAGCGCTGACTGCTTTCACTATTGCAGGGTTCAGACAGAACGTAAGCGCAGAAGTCCATGAGGCTGGGTCAGTTGGGTCACGCTGGTTTGGAAGTAGTTACTAATGGCACCCTACCCTCAGTCCTGATCCGATATTATGTAGTCTGAAGCTTGAACCCCAAATCTCAAATAAGCCCTAAACCGCGTGAGCCCACAAAGGATTGTCTACCACCTCTTCAATGCCATCACGCCTCTGCACAAGTGGAGATGCGCCTCGGCGTATGGGATCCTGTGAAACCAACTGGTCTCCCCCCAGCCCTAAGAAAGGATCCAAGGGTCTTTCTATAGGGAGATATAGAGAAAATTGAAACCATTATTTGGGGTCTAGGGTGTAGGCCTAAAATGGTAGAGAAGGATTTCGACGAGGAGTATGGCCCACTATTCCAGCCCTGGAGACTAAAACAGCCTCAGTCCGAGCCTGCCCTAAACCGCTTAGAAAAGTAGAACCTAAAGCAGCGCAGAAGTCAAGAGGAGCAGCATCCTTGAACCTCCAGTTTGCCATCGTGAGCCCCAACCCATTTCTACTGCCACACTCCGAGCCAAGAAAATGCCAGAAATCCAGCAACCCTTCAGATATACCTAGGGATCCTAGTCCTAGTAGCTATGACCTTGTCACACGGTTCTAGGTTTTGGGGGTTTGCAAGTTGACCTTAAATAGTCATAGTTGCCCGGATCTCCAAGGTAAGTCCTTGACCTAAAGCCTCTCAAACGCCTGGGTTTAGGGTTTATAGGGTTCATAAGGTTCATTGGAAAGGGTTTGTAGGGTTGATAAGATTTATGGGGTTTATAGGGTTCAGGGTTCAGGTGGCACGTTGCTGGACCCGAGACGTCTGGTCGGCCATCTGTACACGGACCAACGGATCTGCGTGCCCAGGGCTGTCATGAAAACAGTCTTTAGGGCTGAACTCGTAGTTTTGCGATATGCAATGCCTCCAGTACACAGCTGAAGCTGTGTTGGTTCCACGGCAGATTCAGGTTAGGTTTAGGGCATGCTGATGTCTGACATTAGATGTGGGCCGTTACCACGTAGCACGATGAAGGCAGCATGTCATACCCAAGCCTCTATGCATTTTCTTCTTATGCTTGTTAATTAAGTTGTTGGGGTAAAAATGTAATATGGTACCCAAAAGCAACTACAAAGGATGTTCTGGGAAGGCAGTTTTTCGAAGACAGGTAGGAAAGCACAACTTGTTAGGACTGTTGGAAGCCGCAAGTTTCGGAGACCCCGACATGTCTCCCCGAAGGGAGGCCCAGTTCAATCCTGAAAGCAGCGCGGTTGCCTCCTTGGGTCCTGAGCTATGAACTCACCTCACTTCTAGTTTGCAAGAGATGAAGGAAAAGATCCTTAGCGTGGCCTTTAGGACTTCCCAATACTATGTAGCTTGAATTGTCTTTTCCATTCTTTCATTCCCTTCTCACCAGACCTAGGTCAAGTCTCGCAAAAAGGATCCAATACCTTGGGCCATACCCCTTAAAGTCCAGGTTTTGGGTTTAGGGCAAAACCCTGAGCCCTAAACAATAGATCCCAACCCCCAACAGCAGGAGCCAGAAACTTGGAACCTCAGGTGCCACCGACCCCAAGATTCAGACAGATGTAAAAGTAGCATAAGTCATCCCGCTTGCATGTTCCGATTCGCTGGCCTATGCTTTAGGCCTTCTTACTGGTTGTTAGTAGGGAGTAAGGGAATTCCCTACCCTAAATCCTCAACCCTAAATCCTAAACCCTAGACCCTAAACCCTAAACCCTAGACCCTAAACCCTAGACCCTAAACCCTAAACCCTAGAACCTAAACCCTAAACCCTCAGTCCCTGCTAAGCGCGACTTGGAGGAGAGCTTCCGCTCCGAGACGGGGCGGCGGCCAATTCCGCAAAGCGAGGAATCGGACGCCTGGCTCAAGGCGGGCAGCCGTGTGCTTTACTTTCTGAGGGTTAGTAGGGAACAAGGTGATAAAATATTTCAGGGTTGGGAATAAGGGTATATAGGGGTTAAATAGGGATTATATTCCCGTATTCCCTACGAACAACCAGTAAGTTTAGTTTTATGGGCGTGCTTCAAGGCTGATGAAATGTTAAGGTCAGGTTTTGCAATGGTTTTTGGGCATGTTAAGGGTCCAGGGTACGGTTTTAAAGTAAAGTTTAGGGAAAACACAGTTCAGTTAAAGGTTCAGGGTGTCGTGTACGGTATCGCGCTTTCACGGCATGGTACAGCGTTTCAGTGTCCGGATGCGAGCAGGTCTGCTTCTTGGTGACTGCCCTTACCACGCCTAAACTCTAAACCCTAAGACGCCCACCTACCCATCTTCAGTTGGATTGCACCTGGTCTGTAGGTAACACCTGTAGTCTCCCTAGGGATCAGTTTATTCATTGTTAATAGATGTATATGTACATATATATATATATATCGTAGTGTAACCCTATGCTTTTGATTATAGGTCTAAGGAGACTACAGACACCGTTTCAGTTAAGTGAGACGGAAGCGGCAAACTTATTACAGGTAACGGAGTCTGTTATGTAGGGCCATATTGTATGGGGCGTCACATGCACAACGCGGTGTGAATTGTGATTTCGTGCCTGACGTCTTCTAGCTTTATGACGCGCGTTGAGTGACACACTTGAGGGCCATCACTGAGATGTATAAGCGGAGCACTTAATTGATTCGATCTACAGATTGCGTGGGAATTTACCGGGCTGGGGACTAAACAAACCATGTGAACCAAACGCTCCGTCTGCGTTTCTGCACTCCCCGCCCCCTAATATTGAACCCGCCCCACCCCCCTAATATTCAATATTTACATCTTTATGTTTAATTGTATATATATATATATATACGGAGTATTTAATTCAAGGGGGAGCGGGATGGTTTTAATATTATGTAGGGGAGGGGATTAATTCAGTGTTTCGCAGAATTCCTACAGAAGTGCTCGGGGATCACGAACTCTGACCTCTCTCAAAGGAAGGAACAGAGTTGTTGGCTCTGGATGCTGCACAGCTTGCGTTTTAGGGTCATGGCTTCCATGCCTCACAGACTCTTAACTTACCCCGGTGCTCCAAATAGAACACAGCAGGCGCTATTCAAAGACCTTAGGGCCCAAATTAGGTGGTCTTTGTAGACTTGGAGCTCCGGGGAAAAACCCTAAACCCTAAACCCTAAACGCAAGTTCATGCACATGCGAATGGGCAGGAGCATCCAGAGTTCGTGAAGTACCAGCAGGCAGGGTTTCAAGAGGTACAGTTTTGATAACTAGGGTTTAGGGTTTTAGGGTTTAGGGTTTTAGGGTCTAGGGTTTAGGGTTTTAGTGAGGGTTTTAGGGTTTAGGGTTTAGGGCTGCGTTGCTCTGGACCATTCTCACGCATTTGCTCTGTCTTGACTCAGGTGTTGGCCCCCTTGGCATTTGGTTTTACTGGAACATCTCGAATGAACGTTTAGTACGTCGCTTTAAGAATTTAAGCCTATTCCCTAGGCCCCAAGCCCTAGAAACTGTAAATCCTGCAACAACGAACCGAAATCTTGAATTTGTGCCACTCATGGAAACTGCCATACATAATTTGAATGACTCGCCATGGTTGCATAGTCTGGTGTGGGACTTCTACTATCTATCTGAAGCTATATAGGCGTCGTTCTAAAGGTTCTTGTAAATAAGGGGTCAATAGGAATACATTTCCTGAAAGAAAGAGATCTCAACCAAAAAGGAACCTACATGATGGCCATTTGGGGACAGGTATTTTGAACAATTTACACTTATTTATATATATATATGTATAGAGCGTCAGGAAGGGCACAGGCATACATGTTTCCTCCTTCACCCTGAACCCTAAACCGCCTGAAGTACTAAACCCTCAGCCCTTTACCCTAAGCCCTAAACCCTAAGCACTAAACCCTAAGCAATGAGCCCTAAACCCTAACTCCTAAACCCTGATTTTCTGGGGGCTCCAGGTCTGTATGTGTTTAGGGTTCAGGTTTTAGGGTTTAGGGTTTTCACCTACTTCGAGGCCCAAGGTGTATACATATTATATGGGAGTTTCCCAAGGCTAGGCGTACGTTTTTTTGCGGATCCCCATATTATGGATCATGGTATATAGGGTTCCATGTTGGGGTCCTCCTTCTTCATGGAAACTTCCATTTAATATCATCTACCTAACTTTTTGGAGCGCTAGACGGGGCCTGCTCCTCCTACCTTTGGTTAGCTAGGAATGAAGGAATGGATTCTTATAGAAGTCCCTATATAACCCATTATAGTAGTTTCCATTTTCTTTTCCATACCTTCATTCCCAGCTAACCAAGGGTAAGTTTTGGAGCCCTAGACGCGGCCTGCTCCAGGTTCACAATGGTTGGCAGCCCTGTCCGGGGCCCGTGGAGGCAACGGAAGCACCGACCACACCTGCTTCAGCGGATGAGGCGACCTGTGCAGCATGTTGGCTGTTGTGGCTCCTTTTCAGGGACAGAAAGGGATATAGAAGTTATGGAGATACACTCGGTGTAAGTTTAAAGGCCTCCTGCATGATCCTAAGCATCTTACATTTTGGAATTAGGGTGTTCTTGTATATGAAGGTCAATATAGGATTGTTGGTATCAACGGTACAGCCCCCAATCTAGAAGAAGATGTTCGAAGTTCTCCTTCTGAAGTGGTATTTAAGAATAATCGGTTCCACAGGTTCACCTACCCAAACTACAGCTGCTCAATTGATGAAGCCGGCAAAAGCTATGCTTTGTTTGTCCATGGTTTTTTCAGGGATGATAGCTAAGGGGGAGAATACGTAATCCTAAAATGAGTTGTGCGTGAGGCCTACATGCGGGGTCGGGTAGGGTCAGCATGTACATATCAGGTTCTTACATGTTAGGTCTATAAAGCTTGTTTAGATACTCCCTAAACCCTAAACCCTCCTAAACCCTAAACCGCGCCCTGTGCTCGTCCTAGGGTAAGGGGTCTTCGGGTTCAAGGAATGCGGAGCTGCGAGAAGAATCTTCCTCAGTGTCACCTCATCCTACCCTAAGGGTGAAAGTACCTAATAGTTAGGTACTTGGGTTTTGGGTAATAGTAATTGTAAGGAAGCCTTTTTATTTGTTATATACCTTTTCTATGGCAACTTAAATTGAGTTCCTTAGCGGCAACCCGGGTTCGGAGCTTCCTCACAGGAAACTACGGCAAACCTTTGCATATCCTTACTGCTGGGTAGTAGTCAGTAATGTAGTGATTAAAATCTGGGAAGATAAGCCCCAGGTAATCACTAACAAATTTCCTGCTTCCCAACTCTAAACCCCAAACCCTAAATATATTCCCTTATTTCCTACTAGCCCTAAACCCTAAGCCCTAAGCCCTGTGATATATTCCCTTATTCCCTACTAGCCCTAAACACCAAGCCCCATAACATGTTCCCTTTTTCCCTGCGAACCTTCAGTAAGTATCTGACCTGCGCAAAGTTTGCCCGGTTGGTGAAAGCCAATTCCGCCGCCAACTCCGTCTCATAGTTTTCTAGGTTTGTGGGAGCTAGCGGGGGTTAAGGGTTCATGGCTCGGTTCCACTGGATAAATATCTTATTTGACCAGCGATTGTAGCAGCAACCTCGGGGTGGATAGCTAGTGAAAATTCGTATTATGGGTGCCGCAGAAACTCGACTGCAAGTGTTTCTGACGTGACGTCTAGAATCTAGAGTCTCGAGGTTTTTTCCCAGCAAGAGGAGTTTGACTTGACTAGGTGGCTTCTCCGGAACTTAAGACATCTACTATAATTACTGTGATTATATAGTAAATTAAATGGTATGCCTTTCTTATCATGGAAACAATTTAGTTCCCCAACAGAATCCCAGTCCAAAGAGCTAGACTGCGCCTGATGCTTGAACTACAAGTCAGTATACTGAGCTCAGCACTCAACCCTAAACCTTAGCCCCTAACCCCCCCTAAACCCCTAACCCCAAACAACAATGTATATTTACCCCCCCCCCTCCAATCTCGTTTCTCCCTACAGCTCACTGGCTTAGTGGGCCCGGACCTTCCAGGGCAGGCACCCAATGTTGCTAGTATGAAATGGCGATTTGGGTTTAGGGCTAATGGAAAATCTAACGGAAACGACTTTCATGTTTTGTTTTCAGACTGCACAGCGTAGTTGTCAGAAATATTGGCCCACTTCATTCCGAAATGGTATGAGGTTGGAGGAATGCAGACACAGGTCAACCTAGACATTCTACTCACTCGAAACAAGCACTGGGCCGAGGTGGTAGGAAATTAGGGAAAGTAGATTATGATCCTGTATAGGGTACTGGCCCTCCTGGTAGAGCCGCTGGATCCCTTAACCTTTTAATCCTTGGGGTTTGTGACATTGTAAGCCCGTAGCCCCTAAACCCGGAACCCCCAGCCATCGAGACCTTCACTCGAAGACCCAAGTGTGAAACAGGTGAAGGAGACCAGATGCCAGATCTTCACACTCTGGGAATACAAAAGTGGCCCACCACTCTCCGTCGCCCTGAATGTCGAAGGCGGGATTCCGAGTTTGAAGTTTAGGGATGTATACGTGTTTGGGAATCTTACTGTTGGTTAGAAGGGAATAAGGGAAGATATCCTTCTCTAACATCTTCCATTACCTAAACCCCAAAAGTGGGTAAAATAATCGACCAAAACCCTAAGAATAGCCCAAACGACCATTATTCTGCATGATTTGGGGTTCAGGTATCCCCTACTCAGCACCAGTAAGGGGGGCGTCTGAGGGAAGCTGAAAGCTGAAGTGAGGGAAACTTCCTCCGGAAATTTCCACTTGGAAAAGTACAGGTTAGGGTTTAGGGTTTCTTATCAAAACTATCCACGTGGAGAGTTGGCGGCCAACAAGCACCGGTCATGATTTTCTGACTGACTGTACGTGAGCTGGTTTCAAACGCAGGCCACTAATCGTTGTACTGATGCACGTTCACGGTGTTGGCTGGTCTCTGTGGTTGGAGGTGTTTGTTTCACTTTGTAGCGAAGGGGCTTAGGATTTATGGTGCAGGATGCCCTGGCTTCATGCAAGGGCTATGGCGGCATTGGGCCTGACGTTAGAGGCTCAACTGTCTGTTGCATACTTGGGCCTCAGACAGAATAGGTGGGATGGGGTTTAGGGTTTGCGAAGGTTGCACACGGTGTTGCAGCAGGGAATTGTCTCCGAAATGCACAGCCCACGAAACCCAGACCACTGGGAGGATCTAAATACTAGATCCCCTTTTTTCGACCCATTATAACCCCTATATAATCCTTGTATAATTTACCCTTTGGTTCTAGGGGATCGAATGTTTAGATCCTTTTGGGGGTTCTGGGAAATAACCTGAAGTTGTCTCCTTGGGGCTTAGCTTGGACCTTAGACCCTTAACCCTTTGGGATTCCCTTATATTCTTATTATAGGTAATTAAGGGTTAACCCTTAGTAGGGTTCCTAAGTGCCATGTAGTTGTCTTATGTTTCTTCCCCATTCCCTGCACCCTATGATGAGCTCTCGAGCTGCTGCGCATGAGTGCGAGCCCTCGCTAAATCTGCCTGGACCGTAGAATGTAGAATACTAGCCTGTTTGACCCTTTTTAATACGGTTTATATTGGGATGATGGGATGATCTAAGCATTATGGAAGAGAAAATGGAAACTACTATAAGGAATTAAGGGCCTTGGGCCATTCTTTTACCTGCTTTAGAGGTCCAGGTATGTAGGAGGGCCATTTGTCAGGGTATGTCTTTTCGGCTTTTCTTGCTCCTGCGCACTGGGCAGGTTATAACGACCTTGCCCACTTCACCTCAAACGGCAGTTGAGCATAGTCCCAACTGGCTTAGATTTCAAATGTCGAAAGTATTTCAAAAGCCAGTATGCAGTTCCTTTTTAGGTTTGACAATTATTTTGTACGGACTATACATAAGCCGAAAAGGATACATAGGGCAGTCTTGGGTACACACCAGGATTTTTAAGGGGGATGCACGGAATTTAGACTATGGCTCTTGTGGTTTTCACCAGTTGATCCTCATTGTGCTACCCGGTTCGGATATTTATCATCGTCGCTGCGTCTATATGCATGCAGGAGAGCGGTACATGACTTCACATGCAAACCTGGCCATAATAAGTATGATAAGCACCCCCATTACGAAGAGGCCGTGTTGAATACAGAACTGTAGCGGGCTTTGAGAAAGCCTTAGCTCAAAACCTTGCAGCTATGTATGCACATACACGGAGATACATGTGTATATATATATATATACACACACATATCTACTTATTACAGGTGTGTATGTATATAGGCCCCCCAGAATCATAGGACAAGTGGCTTGAGACGAGGGAGGAACTTACGCCATGGCTTTGGCTCCCGTCGAATCGCCCTTGGTCCGGGGAGCTGGGGTTCTGCCGGCGCCGGCCGCGCTGCGGAGATTGAGCCCCAAGGCCCTCGGCGTGTACAGTTTGAGGTTTTTGGGGGAATGTTTGCGTAAAAATTTGGGCTGCTACATTAAAGGTCGTGGCGGGGTTTGGGCAGGGTCTTGATTTAAGAGCTGTTTCGTGCTTGCGGCTTTAGGATTTCTAGGGTGCACAGCTTGTAGGCGTTCCAAATTTGGGTCATCGGGTTTCAGGATGTAGGATTTGGGTTATGTGTTTGGGAGGGGCGAGGGTTTTTAACTTTTCTTGAGGCTTGGGGTCGAAGATGTAGACGTAGGTTTATCAACTACTTGTTCCGCCATACTGAGCAAGCTTTCAGGAGTACGACCGTAGGGGTACAACCCTGGAACCCTTGGCTATGCTTCTAAACCCCCCCTACACCCTAAACCCCCTGAACCCCCCCCCCCCACGCTTATTCTTTGGTTTGCCTTGATGGGCCGTTAACAGGGGGTTTTTCAGGGTTTATGGCGTTATGGGGGTTACATGGGGATGATGGAAAAGAAGATGGAAACTACTATAGTCTTTTTGGGTTATATAGGGATAATGAAAAATGGAAACTACTATAGTATATTAGGGTTATATAGGGATAATGAAAAAATGGAAACTACTGTAGTATATTAGGGTTGTATAGGGATAATGGAAAATGGAAACTATAGCATATTGGGGTTATATAGGGATTATGGAAAGAAAATGGAAACTGTTATAGTTTCTGGTTTAGCTTAGTTAAGGGGGAGCCTTGGAGGCGGGTAGCACGGGGGTTTTGAGCTTAGGTAATTCAAAACCCTATATATAAACCCACGCAGGCCGGAGGACACCTTTTCCCAGGGTTCCAGGTTTGTCAACTTCACGGTTTTGATCTTCATTGTTTCAATCCACCCTGTTAAGGCTCTCAAAGGTCAATGTATGAGGTTATATATGAGTGTAGCAACAACTGTGAAAGCCTGTATCCCTTCAATCTCCATGTCCTGAGCCCTAGCTAAAAAGCCCCGTGCTGCAATGACTCGTACCCTGAACCCAGTGAATCCCAAACTTGCTGGGGGTCGGTGGGGAACATGGGAATATATTACGTCGGGGCTAGGGATCATATTTCCTTATTCCTTACTAACCATCAGTAAGTAAATCCTCAATCCGAAAGCCACAGCCCAGGTAGAGTTCTTTGAGCGGGCACACTGCTTCACAGGCACGGCGTTGCTGGCACAAGCCGAAAGCTGGAACAAGATATTGCGTGGCAAGGGCATCGTTTAGAGACAGGGCATGTCATTAGGATTCGATTTCAAGAGGCTTGACTAGTTCCTGCTTCAGAGATTGTGGTTCTCATTTGGAGCAATCTGCATTTATTCCCTGTGGTTGGTTCGCCCAAGCCAGGTGGCATAGCAAGTCAGGCTGTGAAGGTTGGTGGTTCGGGATGTAGGCATGCAAGTTTCCAGGGCGGAAAAGACTTCCCTATACTAAGTCAGCATGTACCTGAAACATTCAATTTGGCACGCTTGCAATTATGTAGGCTCCAGATCCGCAGAATGTGCACCCTGGTCATACCCGTGCGCGAATTTCTCAATCCTGTCCTTATAAAGTCCCTTCTGAGGATCCCCAGAATCCCCGATATGCTTGGTTAGAGGCCCTAGTTAGTATGATGGGCCTGCCAGTCCGCTCGTAGGCCCTCAGAGGCCCCAAAGTCCTCAACCACTGAGCTTAAAGCAAACCCGAATCCAAAATCTCAGTACCTGGAATCTCGGATGAAAGCTTCCTTGGCAATGCCTGGAACCTTCGTATTACCCCGTGTCATACCGATATACACCCTGAACCTCTTGAGGCAGATTAAAGCGCTACGCGAGTAAGGGATCATATTATAGGCTTTGGGGTTTAGGGTTAGTAATTCGGGAATGAGAGCGTATGTTATGTAGGGACTGTATAGGGAACCTATTTTATAGGGTTTCTATAGAGATTATACTTCCTCATTCGCTAAACCTTAATACCCAGTAAGCTGAAAGGTGCGGAGTATGGCCTGGGTCAAAGCACCCTCTGCTCCTTGGCGTTTGCCTTTGCGCTCGTCAATTCGCGGAGATCGCAGCGCTGGAAAGCTGCAGGTGTTTAGGGTTTTGGGACTCAGGGTTTAGGGTTCAGAGTTTTAGGATTTAGGGTGCCCGGGATTCGGTGGGGGTGGATGGGACTGCAGACGGTTACGACTGTTGATGCTAGAAGTCCATGCATGGCCCTATAAGTACCTTCCTTGGACCCCCAAAGACCTTCAGATTTAGGACCTTATAGTATAATTCTTTTTATGAAGTCCTAAAACTGAAGGTCTTTGAGGTCTAAGGATGTCTCTGGGGAAGTTACGCATCGTCAGCTTCAGCTCACGGCGGATCTTGAGTACGTAGCGTATTTAGATATGCATGTCTGTATATGTACGTAGAGAAGGGTTTATTGTAAAGTTTTGCGTATCTCTTTCAGACCCCCCACATATGAAGCAAGTCTTTGTAGAGCCTCTTTGGTTTAGGGTTTCTGACCTGAGAGACATAGTTTTTTCTCGGAAAAATCCCTATGCAATCATTGCGTGCTACTTTACAAACTGCTTTTCGTGAAAAAACTCAAAATTGTGGACCCTGTACCCTACACCTAAACAGCTGGCACTTGAGTTTATGGTTGAGGCTGTAGGGTTCGGGGTTGAAGATTTAGGGGTTGAGACTTTGGTGTTTAGAGTTTGGGTTGTGGTTTAGGCTTGAATATCAATGGCCAATGCAGGGTGCAGGGATCCAATGGTGAGTAGAACCCTCCATGTAGGGAGCACAATACCCCTTTTGTGCGAAATATGTCCTAAATGACATTCGCGTCCGTTATGTTTTTGCATTTGGACATTTCCTCGGTTGATCAGCATTGGGCTCCCTGGGCACCAATGAAACCTTCAAAACCTAGACTCCAAAAACACTGAATCCTAAGCCTTTCACCCAGACTCCTAAACCAGCACCCTACTTCCAGAGCTCCATGCGCAGAGTATTATCAAAGTACCCAGAACAAGAACAACAATAATGATAGCTTTGAATCTTTCATGATTTTTGGATTAGATGTTTGGGGTCTACGAACCTCCAAGTTCGGAGGAAACTACCTCTTTGGGACGTCCGTGGAATAGGAGTCCTATGAGTTTCGTGCATGTTACAGGGCCTTACTTCTCAAAAAAAGGCAGTATCCACCTACGCAGTTATCAATGAAAACTAGCGAACAAAAAAAACCCTAAACCCTTGCCCCCTAAACCCTGAACCCCTAAACCCCTAATAGTCCAGCAAGCTATCCAAGTCTTTTTTTAGCGGGTGGCTCGCGTGCAGGTAGTGAGGCAGAGCCTGCCAATCCTGAGGCTTGGCTGGTCGCCAAAGAACTGGGCTTAGGGATTAGGGTTTAGGGCTTAGGGTTCAGGGGTTGGGGGGTAGTTTAGGGGGCAAATTACAGTGGTCCCAAGTTGTCTTAGTTGCAGGTTCTGCGAATGTATTGGAGGGTCAGATAAAGGAATTGCCAAGCAAGAGGCCGCCACACAGTTTAGCATTTCGGGTTGAAGGCGCATGAAGCCCGAGTGACTCTGCTGTTCAATGGATAGCAAAAGATTTCTTTAAGCAAGAAGCCTAGCATGCATAAACACACCTTTTTGTAATAGTAACGCAGCCAATTGCAAAGGCTTAGATACTGCATGCCTAGGACAATAAACCTCGCAGGGCCTATGAGGGTTGGCAGTTGGGTATTGGTCTGGTGCAAGGTCTCAGTTGTCAACCGTCCCACTCTTGTCTGCTTCGGATGGAGTTGAGCACATTCGGAACATGTCCATGCCCTGGATGTTTCGCAGAATGCAGTATATCCTTCTAGAGAATTGTGGGAACTTTCCACTTGGTAGGACTGTTGGATTCTTAAGGGCGGCAGTAGTCCGTGCCGTGTATCTCGTGGCTTGACATGTCACAGGTGCTTCGTGGTTCAACCCCTGGCCCTGGCCCAAAGCGCAAAGTGGGTTTGGTGGTTAGGGTTTTGGGTTCAGGGTTTAGACCTTAGGCTTTCAGGGTTTTGGCTCAGGTTTTAGGCCTTAATTTTCATGGTTTAGGGCTTAGGGTTGGGAACCCTTCCACATCTCTCGGGCATCCAAAGGAGAAGCTGGGCTTCTTCGGAAAACTCAAGAAAAAGTTGCCGAAAAAGCCGACCAAGGAGGACTGTGTGACTCTTAGGGTTTAGGTCAATTCCCCCACCCGGTAATGGGTACCACGATGTATAGTAAGACCTTATGAACTCCATGGCAAGGAGCCATTCCTATAGGGGGAACTAACTTAAGTGACTCTGTAGGTTGCTGAATCCCTTTGGCGCTGTGGTGCAGAACTCCAAAGGAGCCACTTCTCAGACTACTTATTTGGAGTTTAATCTGGGTTGCTGTTAAGGAACTTAAATTAATTTAACATATTGGGGAACCCTATTATTTACTATATATACCCATTATGGTAACTTAAATTAAGTTCCTTAACAGCAACCCAGTAATTAGGGGAAAGTGAGGGCTGGGTACCAGGGTATGTCCAGGTCAACGAAATTTGCTCGCTCAGGTAGAAAAAAGGAGTGTAGAGGCATAGTGGTGCTGATAGCACGGGGTTGCGGATAATCAGTAATCCCAGAACTTGTGCCCCTTTCACAGGGTGCGTGTATAGTCAAGATCTTCTCGTTTTGGGTTGTACAAGGATCTCCCAAGATGGTGCGAATGGACGGCCTGCGTAGTTCCCAGGCAGCTGTAAATAGCTTGCATACAGCCGTCTTTAAAAGATAGGGTTCCTTACTTTTACTAGAATTTCTCAGCGCTTTTTGTCCTCAGAAGGTTTAGCCTATAGGTCCCTCCTGCAGGTAAATTGGACCTGATACTCAAACGCGGGCTAGATCATACGTAGTTCGAAAAACCAAGACAGCAAGCCCGTTACCGTTTTACTGACACATGCGCCCCGCGGCAGGCGTGACGCAAGATAGTAACCAAAATTATGTTCCTGAAATCCCTATACTCCCCCAGTTTCCATTTCATTTTCCAAGATATTTTCCATTTTATTCTCCATGATAGGGGGATAATATAGCCCTAAACCCTTAACCCTACGTATATATATATATATATATATGTATATCCCTCATAACCCCAATATGGTAACTTAAATTGAATCCTTAACGGCAACCCAGATACGTGTGAGGGAGTTTGGGAGGTCAAGCCGAGGTGGGGCTGGTGAGTCGCCATCAAGAACCCTTCGCCCTAAACCCTAAGACCCTAAACCCTAAGCCCTAGACCTAAAACCTAAAACCCTAAACTGTTCAAGAACCCTTAAGGTTCGAAGAGAGCCCAAGAGGGTGCAGTTTAGAGTTAAGGGTATATGGGTTAGATATTGGGGTTATAGGGATAATGGAAAAGAAAATGGAAGATCCCCATATACCCCATATTCTATCTACTTAAGGGGGACTGTAGGGTGTAGGGTTTAGGGTCTGGGGTCTGAGAAAGAATCTCTTGTGCAAAAGCCATCACAAACTCAGAGGGTCCTGGCAATGCCGCCCTTGCAACGATTCAGCGGTCTGTAAGCACACAACAGGAATTCTGTGGCCGCGAGAGAAGTAGCTTCTCCCAAACCAACACGGACCCCTGAACCCTAAACTCTCAAACCTAGACCCTAAACCCTATAAGTCCTAACCCCTGAACCCTAGACCCCTTCAAGGGGCCCTATAACGACTCCTGCCCTTTGAAAGCTCAGATGGCAACCTGTAGGTCCTGGCCCTGAAGCCCTTCAGAGGGGTTTAGGGTGTAGGGTTCAGGGTTTAGGGCTTAGGGTGTAGGGTTTAGGGCTTAGGGTTTAGGGTGTAGGGTTTAGGGCTTAGGGTTTAGGGGGTTTAGGGAGACCCTGACGCCGTACAGGAGATGAAGAAGTATGGCGCAGGGATGGTTTTCAGCTACTCCTTCGTGGGGACCTTGAGCCAAGCCTGCCAAAGGTCTCTAGGGTTTAGGGTTAGGGTTTAGGGTTTAGGGTGCAGGGTTAGGGTTTAGGGTCAAGTTTAGGGTTTAAAGTGTAGGGTTGGGGTTTAGGGTTTAGGGTTTAGTCCAGGGTTTGTGTTCCAGGATATACTCAAAAGCCGTAAAACCCTAAGCGCTCAGGGCCTATGATGTTGTCTAAGGCTCTAATGCGCTAACCCCTCCGTGGACCCCGCTTGGGCTATAGGACTTAGGGTTTATAGTCCCCCTTAAAAGGTAGAATATAGCTTTGGGTATATCATAATTATAAACACTATCGCGCGCCCGCCTCGGCTGGCGGGGCACGGAGCACACGAAAAGGTCATGGCATGTACTTGACACGTGGGGCTTAGGGTCCATGGAGTAACGGAGGCAAGCCTCACTTCAGACTGTTTGTTGCATGCATGTTGCAGCATTCATGGAGGGGGGTGGCAAGCTTCGAGAGCTGCAACCATAAATACCCTGAAGAAGGAGCGGGGGGAGGAGGGGGAGGGTCGCGGGAGGGTGGCTGGGGGGGGAGGGGTGGGAGGGAGGGGAGAGGGATTGAAAGGAGGTTTTGGACGAAAAATGCTTGACAGCTTCAAACTTGGGGCGAAGCTAGAATTTCACGCGCGATCAGCCTGGACTAGGCCACCCACCATGGGAGGGGGGGGTCGTCACGACCCCATGTTCTATCTGCTTAGGGGGGACTATAGAGTTATCGCCTCACTTGTAACTACCCATGGCCCAGCAAGACACCAGCACGCCTTCGTAAGAGGCTACCTTGAGCTGCTTTTGCCATTATGGCTCAAGGTGAGGCTTCCTAAGAGTAAGGTTTGGAGTTTGGAGTTTAGGGTTTAGGGCTTAGGCGGTTTACAAATTCAAGGTTGAGGATGTAGTACGCGGTTTCTGCTTGTTATACCTTGACTTGCTTATGTTATACCTTGGCTTGCTTGTACGTACCTCATAGCCGTTTCCCTGAAATGGTCCGTGCAATTAGTGTCCTTTACGCACCGGTCACTGAAGCCTCGCGTTGCTGGTTGCTAGTGGAGAATGCAGGCCTGGATACCTATAGTTGACCTCGTATAACCCTCAGAATTTTGTATAATTTTGTGATTTGCATTTTCTGCATTCCTTCAACCTAAGCCCTGAATGCTGCGATACTTGTTTGGTTCATATTTGATTCATTCCCTACGCCAGTCACTGAGGAACATGATGATGATGGTCGCCCTAAGCTGGCCGGTGTTCATCATGCGGACAGGCGGCAGCCCAATTCTGTTCTCGCCTCTAAAGTTGCTAGGCTGAATGGATTAGGGTAAAGGGTTTAGGGTTTACGGCCAAAGGGTCCATGTAGCTGTACAGCATATATACTTAGGGCCCGAAGGGTTTTCGATATTACTTGTTTAGGGCCATCGTGTATACCATGGAGCTACGCGGACACTTTGGGTAGGCTGAGGGATTAGAGTCTAAGCATGCCCCCGCTAGGGACCCACAGAATCGCTTTACGATGCCCTATGTAGTCCCACCCTTAATTGCCATACGGGTCCTCAACTTGGAGAAAATGTCGGGGAAAGCTTGCGCAGCGCTAACGCTGTCTTGAGGAGCAGTAAGAAAAAACCGTATTTTTGCGTTCCAAAAATATGCACCTTAGACTTAGACCTTATGGAAGCCCGCATGGGACGCCAGTACATGGGCGCCTCGCATTGGGAGACCTTCTGTGGATAGAGTAAAGTTGAACTACATACTTTACATACCGTAGGGATTTCAGTACATTGGGGGTTCCTACGAGGTGCGAGATTTCTTCCATCCACCGCTAGGGAGGCCATACTTGTGTGTTCTTCAGACATTGACATGGGGCGCTCGATAGATTCTTTGCGTTCAGATTCATACACTGGATGGACAAAATCCTGCATGACCCTGTAAATATACCCAAGCCCTGAGGATTATGGTGGTACTGTGGATAGAGGCTATCTTGCACCACACTATGCCTTCTATACCATATGGAGTACGGTATACTGGGGATCCCACGTGCTGCAAGATTTCTTGCATCCACGGTGTAGTTGACACAGGGTTTTGCAGGATTCTCCTCATCAACATCCCTACATTACATCCCCCACCAAGCCTGTGTGAGCCCAGTTTCCATTTCATTTTATGTCCTTGTCCGTTTGCTTTTCGATCATTGGTAGCTATTTAGGCCATCAACGGTAGAGTTTGAATTGGGGGGTCCCCCTACCCTAAGAAGGACCCCCCCCCCTCCCCCCCCCTCTCCGCCCCACACCCACAAACACAAAATATGTAAAATCATGACATACCTGGGCGAGGGGTTGGAGTGTAGGGCATCCTGGATCAGGAGCCACTGACTGCAGTAGCTGCCAGTCAGTAGACTGATCTTTTTGGGGATACACTGAATACTAGGGGCCATAGAATAGCAGGGAAAGCAATGGGACCACGATTTGGGGTTCAGCACATGCTGTTAAGTTCAGGTTTGCTTTGTTAACCTTTGTTGTGGACCGATTGCTGGCCTCCGGTACCGTTTTACACTGTGCTTCGAGACAGCTTTTTCTCAGTGACGTGGCTCAAGCACGTCATGTCTCAAAGCGCTTAGCCAGTGCCCGAGTAGTCATGCCCCCCCTCTGCATTTCACAATAAAAACCCACCACCTTCTACCATGGTGGTAAGTAAATCTGCCTGCAATATACAGTATTCGTAATGCATTTGGGAGTATTTGTTCATTACTAGGGGGTTGTGGGTTAATTGTTGCCTAGACCTCTCAAGTAGCGGGCTGAGTGCCCGGTGCCGGCTGTCATGGCTTCCGAATTCTACTGGGCAGTCGTGTCGCGCGGCCGTGCTGACAGGGTGCAGCCGCTTCACGCGGCGCTGTGCACGGCAGCAAGCCAGGTGGAATGGTGGGTCCCAGAAGGTCAACGTGATGAATACAAAACACAAGGGGCTCGTTTGGCACCCAAGTTGGGCAGCACCTCGCATGCATATGTTTTGAGGGGCAATGGTGCAATGGATCGAGGGAAAGCCTTGCAGAAGTTCACGATCATTTTGGCGGATGATGTATCCCGAGTCACATCGGTCCAACAAAAGCAATGGTCCTGGACAAGCAGCGTTGGCCAAAAGATCACCATCCTCACGGCAGCCAAGGCAATTCGCGCAGCCATGGAAGCTACCAGAGCCCGCTTGGGGGGGCTCCCACCTTGCAGTAACGCTTATCCTAGAGGTGGGCCGCATGGTCAAGCCAGTTGGTGCGCAACCCGTAAAGTCACGACCAGCGCCTTCCTTCGAGGAGACTTCCTAGTGGTGCACCCAGAGGCTTGGCAGATAAAAGATACGGTGGTCGATGCTTGTTCTTCTAGCGCAAAACATGCGGGGCCGCTTGTCAGGATTTTTCGATCATGGAGGAGCAGCGCTGACACTCAAGAACTAGCTTCTTCATTCAGTCACAGTCATGTGAATTAGCAGGTACAGCGGCTAAGCGACTAGATGCGTGCCCACCAGTTGTTGATTCATTGAGGTTGCTTTGTTGCGTTGCATGCGGATGTGGCGCTTTAACAGCTCCGCGCTAGTACGATAAATCTGGTAAATAGTTACGAACCAACGGGTAAGGCTGGCAGATGCGATGCGCCCTCACGCGAAGAGCTCACCGGAATAACTTTGCTGCGCTTGTGCTTGCCTGTACCTTAGTGAGGGCTGCTACGCACAAGATTCATCTCAGGGGGGGTTAATAATGTTCCTGGTCCAGAATACTTCACCTACAACTTAACTTCCCACCTGGCCAATCCGAAAGTTTTGCAAGTCAGAATGTGTCCCAAATCCGAAGCCCCGAGTCGATCAAACCCTGAATCGGGGAGGGGGGGAAGTGGGGGGTAGCCTGGAGTGGGCTGGGGCGGGGGGGGGTTTGATGACGTTCCTGGTCACAACTTCACCCAATCTAAAGCCCGAATGGGATATCAGGAAGTTTTGCGAATCAGACTGCGGTTTAATGATGCTCCTGGTCCAAGAACACCCGCAAAAGCCAATCAGAAAGTCTTCCGATTCAGAATCTGCCCCATACGGCACGGTCAACATACGTGATATCCTAATCAATGCTTTTCCAATTTCTGAAGACACCCATTTCCCAATTACAAATTCACATTTCTGCGTTTCCGTTGCAGCCCTTTTCCAGTTTCGAAATCAGCCATGTCCTTTTGTTGCCAGTTTCAGAATGTTTGCCACTTTCCGATGCAGCCGTTTCCGAATCAGTCGTGCTAGTTCCGAATCAGTCGTTTTCCAGTCTCCGAATCAGTGGTTTTCCAGTTTCCGAATCAGCCGTTTTAGTTTCCGAACAGCCGTTTTCCAGTTTCCGAATCAGACGTTTTAGTTTCCGATTCAGTCGTTTAGTTTCCGAATCGACCGTTTTAGTTTCCGATTCAGGCCTGGTTTCTGAGTCACGCCCGGTTTCCGAATCAGTCGTTTTAGTTTCCGATTTTTTCGCTGACCGGCGCAGGTGGGGTGCATGCGCATGGGGTGGTGCCCAAAGCAGTGGCCACATGGACGTGGGAACATAGCCCATCAGCCATTGGTGCCGAGATTTTGTACTTGAAAGCCACGGATTTCCTGACACTTGTTTTGTGAAGGCCACGGATTCCCAGACATGTGTTTTGGCAGCAGGCGGAACCCAGGGGTGGCAGACAAGGGGGTGCGTGGGTGGCGGGCCCGAGGTGCGCACGGGAGCACGGGTTACGTTGCAGGACTCGCTGCGTTCCTGAGTCGTGTTTGGGGCGTGGGACGGAGGTGGCTGAAGGATGGTGCATGGGGGGGTAGGCAAGCTATGGGCTGCATGCCTGGTCCGGAAGTTCCTGGAAGGGGTTGTTTGGGACAGGTGCGCATGGTGATTTGATATGCACATCCTCCCATCATATTTGACGATGTTATGATTGTTTACCATCATTTACGCTTGGTTTTCGATATAGCTTCAGCCCAACAGGGAAAGCATGCACGTCATGACTTCATTTACATGCGGGCATTACACGCGGGCAAGAACATGAGGTATGAGAAAAGAAACCTAAGCCAGAGCAAGCCATAATATGAGCATTTCACCCCACAGTACAAAAAAACACAGGCTACTTGGAGGGTTCGGAGGACTTAATAAGTAGGTTCATAATGCGGATAACTGGAATCATTGTACCTTATTTGTACACTCGCAAAGTCCCCGGGAGCTTGCACGTGCTACTGTGGGTATTTCGGTGGGCTCGACAGAGAGCCCTCTGAAGTGGAGCCCAATACCCAGACCCGTAGGAAGCCTAGGGTTTAGGGTTCAAATTGAATTATGGCCCCTTTTTGGGTCCAACTATTGAAAAGTTCCGAATGATTGGGTACCCGAAACGGGGACCAGCATTTTGAGAATCCCAAGCCAAAGGAACCCAAAGAAAAAAGGGGAAAGTGCAACCCCAAATCCCAATCCCCAAAACCCTAAACCCTTAAACTTCAACCTTAGACCCTAAACCCCAAACCCCAAGCTCTTCATCTTAAACCCTAAAACTCCAAACTGCGAACCTGAATCCCTAAACCCCAAACTCTGAACCTCAATCCCTAAACCCCAAACCGCAAACTCTGAACCTTAAACCCTAAACCTGAAACTCTGAGCCTTAAACCCCAAACCCTAAACCCCAAACTCTGAACCTTAAACCCTAAGGCCCTAAAACCCTAAACCCTGAGTCGTGTGGCGCAGAGCCGAGGCTAAAACCGCAGTACATGGTGCAACCTTTCTTGGTGTTTTGGGAGACCATTTTCCGTTTTGGTTTGGGGTTTAGGTTTTAGGTTTTAGGTTTTAGGTTTTAGGGTTTAGGGTTTGGGGTTTGGGGTTTGGGGTTTAGGGTTTAGGGTCTAGGGTTTAGGGTTTAGGGCTTGGAAGGAAAATGAGAAGTGGTGTACTACTCCGGTTCAGGGGAGTATGGAATGGACAAGAAAATGAAAAGTACTGTATTGTTTAGGATTTAACTCAGTAGTCCAGCAGCCATAAACTTCTTGGTAGGATTAAACGTAAACCCCTCTAACCGAAACGCTTAAACTTTTGGGCGTGAGGACTGGGCAACTAAGATAGGGGGTCGATAACAGCAAAGCACTCTTTGGGGTTTTGACCTACCGCTCCTAGGATCAGAATGGGTTTCAAGGGAAGGTTCAGGGTTTCGGGTTTAGGAGGGGTGCTAGACCTTTAGGGTAGGGGACATCATTCGGGACTCGCGGATTACACTTTAGGTGAATTTAGGCGGGGAAATGGGTTACATGGACTAGTGGCTTGTATATGGCGAATATACAGAGCCCTAATCCCTATAAACCCTAGAAATATTCTCGCGTTACTGCAGGGGTCCATTCTGGCTTTCCTTACTGAATCCTAAACCCTCAGTGTAGCCTGTCTAGCTAAGATTTAGGGTGTAGGCTACAGGGTTGGGATTTAGGGTTGGGAGGTATTGGGCCTAGGGGTTAGGTTTAGGGAAGCAGGAAGTAGGGCTTCGGGCTTAAGGTCTCGGGTTCTTTGTGTTGGGTGTAGGCTTGAGGGTTTCTGGTCCAAGCGGGACAGGCAGGCACCTCCAACAAACTTGGTTGCGAGTGGCTACGTAGAGTGTAGGGTCAGGCTGAAGATGCAGTTGCTCACGGTCATGTGAATCGGCAAGCTTTTGCATAGGGCGTTGTGTGGTTTGAGTGACCTGCTCAAGAGGTTTTCGTGGAACACAGTGGAAACGTTGGATCGCCGTTTTAGGCGTCTTGTACCCTAACTTTAGACCCTAAGCCCTAAGCCCTAAGCACACATCAGGTACCTCACGGCTGTGTACTTCAGCTACGGAAGCTGCACGACTCCGTTCCTTTTGGCCTTCGCTCTTCTCCTGGCCCCTCAGCAGCAGCGTAGGAAGTCTTCTGCCCCTTGAGGGGTTTAGGGCTCAGGGTTCCTAAGCCCACTCCAACCCTACATGAGCTATAGTCTAAACTCCGTAAAGGGGGTTATATAGGGGATCATTTATGGGACAACTATAAGGGTTATTAAGGGGGATACTAGGAGTTTAGACAATGGTTCACATGCCTGGGACGCCGTAGAAGGCTTGGAAGTCTCGTGACTTCTTTCTCTGCCCAGAGGTCAAATACCGTAGACGTGTATAATCCGCAAACAATATTAGGTGTTAAATTTTAGTCTTTCATACAGGCTTGGGGTTTACGGTTTAGGGTTCAGAGGTTGCTTCAAATCGAGTGTTGAACCCAAAACATGTGTCCTCAAGTCTGAAACTTGAACAAGGCGTTTTTCTGCAGTACTCATCGTGTTCATCATTTTCCGCCATGTTTCATCATGATGTCTTCATTCACCAGCATGTTTCACAACATTTCATCACATAAGTTTCATCACGTTTCATTTTTGTTTTGTTTGCTGATCTTTTTCCATTTTTGGAACCTCCGATTCGCGCCGTTCACCGTTTTCAGGCACCCCAAGGATTTTGTTCATCCTTTTTTTGAACTGGGAATTTTGTTTTTTGTTTCATCCTCAAATTTTCTTTTGCGAGCCCTTTCCCTCTATAAATCCCAAGCCCTCAGCCCTAGCCGTGGGGACCCGCAATATCTATTTGTTGTCTTCATTTTCTTCCCCAAGCCCAAGCCCTTCTGATCCCGGCGGAAAAATCAGCCCCATTCCCGAAAAGCCCTTAGTCCCAAACCCAAAACCCCTAAACCCCCAAACCCAAACCCCAAACCTCCAAGCCATTGACCCTTAGCCCGAAAGCCGAAGCTCTTAGCCCCAAACAAAGCCGCCAAGCCCGAGCCCCCCTTGCCCTATCTAAAAGGCCTGCACTGGGAACCCTAAAGCAGGACACCCCCAAGAACATAGTAGCAATATGGTAGTTTCCCCAAATAAGGGGACCCCCCAAAATAGAGCCTAACATATTTTAATCCTTATTATAGGGACCCCCATAAGGGTATGGGAAACTCCCATGTAATAAGAATATAGCTAATCCATTTCTACTATGCTTTTTGGGGTTCCTGTTTGGGGTCCCGTACAGTCCCTTCTATCTAGTAAAGAAGGCACCATTCTTCACCCGGCTGCTTACGGCTTTTCAGACTCTCGCGCTTTGAGAAAGTGTTCCTGTGTGCTTTTTGGTTCCGGTGTTTATTGGGTGCTTAGGGTTGTTTAGGGTCTTCCGCATTTTCAAGAGGTCTTGTAGGACGTTGCAGGATTTATTGGATTCCGGGCTTTGAGCCTAGGCCTTGGGGCTAAGGGTGTCGGGCTACAGGTCGCAAAGCACTCAAGCGCTTGGCAGGTTGTAACTTGAGGAGTTGCGCTTTCAGTTTCGAGGATGAGGCTGGAAGGCTTACGGGTTTAGGGTTTAAGGTTTAGGGTTAACCTCCCCAACATGAAAAAATAATCATAGCACCCCACATTTTGTGGTTGCCATGTCGAGCCCAAACCCAGTCATCTAATCCCTATAAACCCTGGAAACACCAAAGCCATGAACCCCTCAACCCTGCAGCCTATCCCTAAGCTCCATACCTTTGCCTCAATAGCAGTTTCCACTTTATGTTCCATTATCCCAATCTAACCCCAATATACCCCCTAGCCCCAAATGAGAGCTCCTGTAGATCACGAGCTCTCGGAAGAAAGGAAACGACTGGGCTGCTCTAAATGGCTCGCCTTCATCCTCCTGGGTCTATTGATGCTCAGAATGCCCATAAGGTTTGGGGGTTTATAGTTTAGGGTTTTAGGGGTTAGGGCTTAGGGGTTTGGGGTTTAGGGGTTACGGGGTAGGTGTTTAGGGTTTGGGGTTTAGGAGTATAGGGTTTAGGGGCTTATGGTTTAGGCTCATATAATGAAAAAATGGAAGCTCTGGGTATTAGCGTAGGGATAATTGAGCAGAACACGTTAAACTACTATAGTGGGGTTATATAAGGCTTAGGGGTTCAGAGTTTAGGGTTTGGGGTTTACTGTTGCGAAGTTATATTTTTGGGTTGAGGGTCCAAGGCTTTGGGTTTAGGGCTTGGGGCGGTTGATGCAGGAATTCATGCACCACCTAAGACACCCAAGATCTTTTGGATTTATGGGGTTGATGAGATTGGGTTCGAGGTCCACCGTTTTTACGGTTCTGGGTTCCGTCTTTCTGGGAGACCAGTTGTCAGAATTCCCGCGCAGTTTTTACGGTCTTGCACCGCCAAGAGTCCCTAAACCATTGCATCACTTCCCTTGAGCATGAAGCATTTTTCTTCGAAATGGATGGTCTCCTGAAGGGGATATTGAACCTAGGGTGCGTGTGGGGGGTGGTGTTACTCAAGGGGGAAGGAACTCCAGATAATGCAGCCAAGCTACCGCGGGAACCACATTGACTACCAAGATTGTTACTCCATAGCCCTCACAATCCGGAAAAGCCGTCCCTACATGACAATCCCTGTATACATCCAATGGCATCAGCCCAATTCCACTGTCGGTTACCACCTTCTGTTCCGTTGGACTCTCCATAAACCATTCCACTTGAATTTTTAGGACCCTAATCCCTAAACCCTAATCCGCGTCCTTAGTTGAAGGTTGGCGCATGCTTTCTTCAGCCTAAACCTAAACCCTTAGTTACTGTTAGGGTTTAGGGTATAGGGTTCCAACTGTTGATGCTGAAGATCTTTCGTATACGTGAGTACATTAGTTCCCAAGGCATAAGGCACCAATGGTTACCAGTTTTTTTGTGTATTTGCAGTAGGTAGGAAACGCTACAACTGGGCAATATCCTATACGATCGCTTGGAAGTACTGTTTCAGACAGCACTAATGTTTTGCAATTCCCTCATTAATTTGGTTCCCGGGCAGAGCCTGTTGCCTCTGTTTTGGGGTCCTAGGTTCCTTGTAACATGAAACAGTTGCACTTAACCGGAACTCCTTCTATTCGCAGGTTACTGGAGAACCCTGACCAGGTTCAAAGGTTCAGGTCCCGGGCTTCAGGGGTGAGGGCTTAGGGCTGAGGGTCAAAAGTTCACGGTTTGGAGGGGTATGCAGTGTAGAGTTTGAGGCTGGGGCTCCGAATAGCATAAAGTAGTTGCTGCTTGTGAACTCCTAAGGGCATGTCTTACGTATAGTCTTAGAGCCCAGGGGTTGCCCATAGTTGGGCCGGTAGCCTCCTATTGCCAGTCGCAGAGACATCCCTAAACGCCAAGCCAGAAAGTCTAAAAACACACCTAAACCCTTAAACTTTACATGGAAATTTCCCAAAATAACGGGACCCCAACATAGACACCAAAATATGATCCTCAGTATTGGAAAGCCTCCCTAATTTTGGGAAACCCAAATCCTTACCTGTCCCTGAACCTGGTCTTAAACCATGAGTTAGCAGAAAGGGCTTATTGAGGTTTATTGTGGTGTATTACAGTATTTTAGGGCTTAGGGTTATAAGGGTTAGGGTATTGCTGAGGATGGGGGTGTGCTACCTGTTGGCCCTGCCACTTCTGATTGCCGTAGCATGTGCAGTATTTCGGCAGCCTGTGTGGAAGTAGTCCACACGCCACTTTGTGGGGTTTAGAGCTTCGTGTCTGGGATTCAGGCTTTCCTGTTGAAATCTGGCAGTGTCCCAAGTGCAGCTCCCTCCACGACACGGATTTCCTGCATGGGAGTAATGTTACTTGTTATGTTATGGCTGGCGTTCTTTAAGTCTTACTTGTGGATTTACATGTTGGGCTCCTAGGCTGTAGATAATTTGAGTAATCGCTGCCCCCTAATATTACCCCCCCCCTAATATTAAATACGGGCTTGCCAGAAGTCCAAAATCTGAAATCTGCCCCCAAGACGTTTTTTTTCAGGGCCAAGACTAAAGTGAATTGCGGCTCGGATCCTCTGAATTGGGGAGGTTAAAGCACGACTCTTAGGGATCAGGGATCTCCTTGACTTCCTAATTCGATGTTGATCGTTTTTGAACGGTTGTTAAAAAGGAGTTTATATATAGAAGAATTCCAGAAACAGATTCCACGGCCACAATTTGGATTAGTCCGTAAGAAGGCCCTACATTGAGATAGTCCCTAATAAGGCCCTAATTGGGAATGGTCCCTCATGAGGCCCTAATTTGGAAATAGTTCCTAATGAGGACCTCATTTGAAACAGTCCCTAACAAAGCCCTGGTTGGAAATAGTCCCTAGTAAGGCCCTAATTTGAAATAGTCCCTCCTTCTACTCAGGTTCCAATAGGACCCCGTTAGGCTTATACCCTCCTCATGTTCGGGTCGTACAGTAAATACACCCCTCGGATATTAAATACGGTTCGGAGTATTTACATTTAGGGGGGGCAGGGGGGGAGCCCTTTGATATTAGGGGGACACGATCATAAACGGGGGCACGGGAGCAAATCATATCAAGGAAATTGCTCCCCATTACAGCAAGCACTCTCATGATGTTATTTGGCTTGCCATCAACGGGGCAGGGTCACTTCAAGGTCACCAAAGCAGTGTTTCCCAGAGGGTCCATGTACCCAATAATTAGGAACTTGGGGTTTGGGTAATATTAATGATCGTACAGGTTTTTGGGTAAGTATATGATTATTAGGTACTTGGACCATTAGGGTTTTCTTGATTGACTATGCATATTATGTGCGCCAGTGTTGCTCACAAAGAAAATGTTCAAGGCAAAGTCTAAACATCCTACCAGGGACTTCTATCATGATCCCTTTACTCTTATACGCCCCTACGGTCCTCAACCTTCCACCTACGGTGATGCAAACTCTCGTCGTTCAGGCAGATTTTCTGGCACGGAAATGAAATGCATTATATATATATATATCCCTAAATAACCGTGTTCAAGTGACCCTATTATCGAATAGGACACCGTTTGTGTATGTAAATAGAAATTTGCTTCAACCCTGAACTTCAAACCCTAGATCCTAAATCCAGACGCTCTAGGATTTACCAGGTATATAGGGTTCTTTCTTGACCATCTTGCTTCAAGCTTGTCCCCGACAGATAGGGGCTATGAGAAGACCTGTACAGTTCTGAGTCCGTCGTGGTGCCAAAAAGGCATCTGCGCAGTCAGATTGCAACCCTAGATCGCCCTGCGCCAGCGTCTGACACACCTAGAATGTGGGAGCTTGAATGCTTGCCAGGATAGATCCCTCAGAAGACTCACAAACTATAGCTAATATGCTCCCAAAGCCTATTCCAATCTTTCACTGAAGCTCACCCAAAAGCTCTCTGGCGAGTTGCATTAGGCCAAGCGCCGTATGATTCCAATTTCCGTCATTTCTAGTTGTCTGTCCCCATAATGTGATTCTCCATTCTTGTAGTTTCCAGTTTCTGTTGCCTTGCCCTTTATATCCCTAAGCGCTAAACCTTATACTCCCCCATAAGTAGATAGAATATGGCTTTGGATATATTATAATAAGATCCCCATGGCCCCATATTCTATTTATTTAAGGGAGACAAGCCCATAGATTTAACGGACTCAGGTCTCCCAGTCGTGTTACGTTCAGCTGGCTCTTTTCGCGAGTCCGTTTGGTTGTGTGCGTGGCATGGCGCGCAGGGTCCTCCGCTGGATGGAGGAAATCTTGCACCACTTATATACCATATAACCCCCATATAACCCCTATATAATCCCTGT
>CAJNIZ010048146.1:18600-33848 GCA_905231905.1 Symbiodinium pilosum | reverse complement strand
GACCTGTCAGACATCCAGTTTCAAGGACTGCATTGAAGTCTTAGCTGATAACTGGTTTTCCTGTTGATGTGTGCATGCCGGGGGCGCAAGAGAGTCTGATTGGTGATGGTGGTGGCAGCAGCGGCAGCGGCAGCGGCGGGGGCGGGGGCGGGGGCGGTGGTGGTGGCGACAAATGTGGTCTTCTCATACCAGCATATCCTCGACATTGCAGAAGAAAGAAGGTAGCCAGCGGCAGCTGCACTGGAAGAGGCACCAGCAGAAGCGGAAACCTCTATAGCTGTCGCATTGTCAGTCCCGGTCCCGGTCGCTGCGCCGAATCCGGAGCAGACATAAAGTTTGTGAGTTGTTTGATTGTTTGAAAGGACCCTGGAAGGACAAGGTCCTAATCATATTTCATGAGAGCTTTAGTTTCAAGACCGCTGATGAGTCTAGAACTACAAGCCCAAAACCTGTAAGTTCCTGAGCCCTAACCCTTGCATTTCCAAAACCCCATGTAAACAAGTGCTTCCTTACATCCCACCAAATATTATAATCCTAATTACAATGACCCTTGCCAAATGGAACCCATAAGTTTTGGGCACTCCAAAGACTTCTTGGTCCCACTATGTCCTTGTATATCCCCATATACCCGTTTATAACCATTACAAGGGACCAACATTTCCAAGAGCCCTAAACCCCAAACCCTGTTTAAAGGGACCCTAAATTTCAGGCAGACCCTGACCGTGAAACGCCAGCAGTCTATGGACAGCGTTCCCGAAAAGGAAATGGCGGTCACCCCCGAGGCTGGCTTTGCCTGATTCTAATTTGATTTAGGGTTTAGGGTTCAGGGTTTAGGGTTTGGGTGTCAGGGTTTGGGGTTTAGGGTCCCATTGGGACATATAATGTTAGGGTTATATTGGGGGAATAGTGGGATAATGGAAAAGAAAATGGAAGCTACTATGTAGGGTTCAGGGTGTCAGGGTTTAGGGTAAGTGTATCGAAACCCTGTTGCGAAAGGGAAACGTATATAAATATAAATATATATATATACATGTGTATACACATGTATAGAGTGTTGGGCCCCCACCCGTTAGTAGTGGTGTACTAGGAATATACAGGGGCCCAAATCTAGCTACCATCATCTGTCCTGGTCACTATTCGGGGGTGGGGGCTCAACCTAGGACATGTGGCAACCATGGAAAAGAACGTGGACAACTGACCTAGCATTGGGGATCATATGCGGCCTCTACTATGGATAGGGACATAAATTGCCATAATGGTGTTATCCCATATTTGGGGGATATGTGGGGAGTATAGGGCGAGTGGAAAAGAATTTGCAAGCTATTATAGTGCAGAATCAACTGGCTACTAATCAGCTGGAGAACAACATGGAAACTGGGGATAAACAGGGGTTATCGGGTTTAGGCTTATCCCTCTTGCGGTGCTGGAGAAGTCAACGTGAAATGAGATGGAAATTAGGATTAAGTCGGTTGAAGGGAATGGGTGTCCTACGTTATCGTTGCCTGTGGCTTTTCCTTCATGTTAGATTAAGGCATAATACGGAAGATTGAAGTAGAGTTTCAAGCAACATCCCAGTAAGGAACTAGCTATCCGATGATGGTGGTAGCTTTCTCGAATTTTGTGATCCTTGTTTGGGAGTCCCGACAAGATTCCTACCACTTTGGGGTATAGTCTAGCATAGACACATGGGGGTTCTTGTTTTGAGGATTGGCCTTGTTCTTCGGACTTCGGCCTACTTGTTCTAGTGTTTTTCCTGTAGCACAAATCGGGTCAGGATTCAGTTTGCTGATGCTGGCCTTTAGCAAGCCATCCCCCAAACCTCCCTACCTGAAGCACGAAGCCTTTCTCGTAGCCCGTTCTCCTGCCATTCTTATCCACACCCGAAATAAACTGAATGGAACCCTAACACTAAACCCTCCTACAACACGATACCCAAAAACCGCCTCAAGACGTGAACCCTAACGACATTTCAGAGCTCGTGCAAATTCAACACCATTTTTCCAAGCCCTTAAAACCCCAAACGCAGGCATCACATCAGAACCCAATTTACTGGTGGATCAAATCCCTATAATGATCCCTGTATAAACCTCGTAGAATCTTTTTAATCCCTACCACAATCCCCTACACAAGCACCTATCCCCATACCCCCTAAAGGATCCAAAAAGTGGAGCCCCCCCCCAATATGAACCCACTACAACATTGGGGAAACTAGGGGATTATTAGGGGGTCCCATTTTTTGGATCCTTTAGGGCGTCTGGGTCTTCAACTCTTCTCAAGCATCAGCAAGCCAACTCCTTTTGGCAGGCTCTGAAGCCGAGCAAGTCCGTGAGGCAGCGCGCCAAGGACGGTCAAAACAAGTTGCTGAGCCGCGCAGGCCCTCAAGTTTAGGGTTTAGGGTACTATATTGGGGAAACCCTATTATTTACAATACATACCCATTATGGTAACTTAATTTAAGTTTCTTAGGGGATTTGTCGAGGGGATTTGGTAGTTTCCCAAAATTAGGGGTACCTTTTTAGGGGGTCCCAATAATAAGGATTATAGGATTCTTGGGGTCTATATTGGGGTTCCATTATTTTGGGAAACTATCATTTGGGGTTCATAGGAGGGTTGTATCGGATTTGTGTACGGATTATGTAGGGTTGAGACAGGGTAGATGGTTTAGGGTGCTTGGGTTAGAGGTTTGCTGATTGGGTTCAGGTTTAAGGGTGTCTAGATTTTAGTGCTTAGGGTGTAGGAGGACTAAGAGGCAGCGAAACCAAGGTCCCAGGAGTTTAGTTTCAGAG
Organism: Symbiodinium pilosum; assembly: GCA_905231905.1. Taxonomy (NCBI): domain Eukaryota; class Dinophyceae; order Suessiales; family Symbiodiniaceae; genus Symbiodinium; species Symbiodinium pilosum. The sequence goes on along the minus strand of CAJNIZ010048146.1, from coordinate 31,062 downwards.
ACCTGGCCGAAAGAGAAGGCGTGTTTCTAGCGACGATCGCATTAGAACCCAAAACGGCTGACACGACGGGTAGGGGTTGCATAGGCATTGTCTTTCGCGTCCAGGGTTTACGTAGTGGTTTTGGGGGGCAAAGTTTGATGGACCCTTGGTTTATCAAGGGATGACAGGAGAAATGCCTGTTTTAAAGGGCCTAGATCTGAAGGGCCAGGGTTGGGCGCAAAAGGCCTGGAGGTACAGGATGTCCCTTCAGAAAAACGCGTGAAACTCGCGAGTTTTCTGGCGGAAGCTGGACGAGTTGCGGGGCACTGACAGGCTCCCAAGAATCATGTGATGCAGGCTAGAAAAACCAACAGGGTCGACTCTTTGCAGAAATTCTCGGGGTGCTGGGGCTGTTGGATTTTGCATGGACCGGGTGGGCCGGAAATGAATAACACACATTCGAGGTGTAGGTGTCTCAAGACTGGGCGCCCGTTCTTTGTTGCACTACTTGGGGGTTGCCATCATCTTGAGCCTTAGGGTCATTTCTTGCCATGATGCGCCGCTTGTTGGATAGGGCTTGCTGGATGGGGTTCACCATCGAGTCGAGTATCCCGTGGATTCCTAATGGTTTTTTTGCATGCATAGAGATTGCTTTGAGTTAAGTAATTCTCGCATCATTTTGGATACATTCAGGGCCCCCTAAGTTGAGAAACTTCCTCATGGCATCCTCACCGAAGCCCGAACATCGCAGGCAGCATCGAATCCGCCATGTCCAATCCGGTTTTACAGCCCTACAACGTCTTCAAGCATCCCTGGCTAGATTTCCGAGTCAAAGAGATGGGGTGGGGATTTGGGGAGGCCTATTAGACGCTCCAAACCTGACCCTGTGTGCATACGAAGATGCTTCAGACGTATCGTTGTAGGTTCTAGAGGTTGAAAAAGGACCAAGTACGGGCTGCTGTCTTGTCAGGAGCGGTCTATCTGGATTTCAATCTTTTTGTTTCCGTGGAGTATGATGGGTCTGAGCTTTGAGCACCGATTTTTCAAGCACGGTCTTTTTTGCTGTTCGGAGAGCCGGATTTGCAGACGTGCCCGAAACAGAGTCTGGACAAGGAGGGAGCCTACTTTTGGCAACGGCTCATTCGGTGCTCTCGGAAAATTGGCTTCTTCCTGGTTGTGCACGTGTGCCCCTCAATCCCAGAGCTGAGACAGCCCAGAACCTTCATCCTGAACTGGTCTGGCAAACGCAGACAGCGTTTGCTTTTTGAAATCCAGCTACACTTTCTGAGCATCTCAAGTCAATCTACCCGCCTTGTTCTTTGGTGTTTGAACTTTGAGACTTTGAGGAGGCAGTGTTTGGATATACATGGACCATGGGCGAGGTGCATCACTTCATACAAACCTATGCCAGAACTTAGGTGGACCCCCCACCCAGTGATTGAGACCAGAAGGGACAATAAGGATTTATTAGGGTCCTCTTATATTCCCATTATACCACTATTACGGGGTGGGGGGTCCTCCTAAGCAAGAAGGCAGGTCCTGACTCTGCTTTTGAGGGCTGAACCTGACGTTGAAGACTGCCCTGGGTGAAAAGATTGCAATTGCCGGAAGCAAGAGTGGCCACCTGAAGCGGGAGTCTAAACTCCTTAAAGGGGGGTTATACGGGGGATTACCACAGGGGTTATTGAGGAGGATATTGGGGGTTTACATTATGGCCACCTGAAGCAGAAGTATAAGTCCTTTTCTGTCATTGTGATTTTGATGTCTCTACGCCCTTATTACTGTAAGCATTGATTGGATTAGGCCCCCATCCAGCAATAGTGCCATAAGAGCAATACATGTATATATATATATCTATGTATAAGTACACATGAGGGGCGTTAGTATGATTCATTATGCATAATGTTTCGTGGGTGGGGGCCCAGCCCAAAGTACCTAGAGCACCTGAAGTAGGCACTACGAAGCAACTTCTTTGAGGTATGACAAGTCGAAGGAGTATACGATGTCTACCACAAGGAGGCAGTCAAAGCCCTGGTCTCAGCGGAGTTGAATAATGAGGGATTTTGGTAATTCCAACCCCCAAAATTAGGACCATATGACTATCATATGATGGTTATAGGGTCCTAATTTTGGGGGTTGGGGTTACCAAAATCCCTTCTGTATTTAAGCTTTAGGGGCTTCTGTGTCCCTGGCCAGGGATGGCTGGGCTGCTGACCCCTACAACCAACCCCCTCTTAAAACCCCTTAGAAACAATGGCCGCTTCACTACTGTAAGACCCCCAAATGCACTGTGGCGTCAAGACATCCCCTCTTCAGCTGAACCTCTGGTTCTTAGTAGGGAATATAAGAGAATGCAATCTCTATATAAGCCCCATATAACATTTTCTTTATTCCTTACAAACAACCAGTCAGTTCACGTAGCTTAGGACTTCGATTCTTGCCAGCGGCCGTGCTGGGACGGAGGAAGGACGAGCTGGCATCACTGTCTCCATCGTCCCGAAAAAGAAGGAGGAGATGCTGTTTGGAGTTACGGCCCTTGAAGTAGACAGCAATAAGATCCCCATATACTGCGTATTCTATTCACTTGAGGGGGACTGTAAGAGCATCTTGAGACCCATTCGGGCTATCTTTGTACATGTTTGTCAATTATGGGAGAGGCTCTCTTACAATCTTTATCTCAGGGGACCATTCTTTTATTGGCTGAGTTGGGGGGGCTTAAGCGTTCTAAGGGCAATCGGGGTTGAGCTCGTTCACTGGTCTAAACCCTAAACCCAGTTAAGAGTCCCCCTCTTCGTCCCTGGAATGGTCACGATAACCATTCTTCCATAGTGACCCCAAAGTCCTGTCTGTGTTTTGAGATGATGGTAGTAGTTTCCATTTTCTTATCCGTTATCCCAATAGTATAGTAGTTTCCATTTTTCTTTTCCATTCTCCCTGGGCCCCGACATCTGACCACATCTGCGAAGGACATACGCACTATCCATCCTGCTGGGGGCTTCAAGACCTCTTGGAATATTTGCGTCGCTTTGCGTCTCACTTCAATTGTGAGCCGCCTTGCTAAGGCTATAAATTAGGGTCTTTGCTTGGGCCCATGAGTACAAGGGACATAGTATATTGGAGCACATAAGGGACTTATTCTGCTCAGGTGTGTCCTCCACGACCTCATGGTCATCCCTTTATATGTGCACCTGGGCTTCAGCAGATGGTACTCTGTCACAGGTTGCTTTGGCTGAGGATGCCTCATATATCCTGATGGCAAGGATCTAGATACAACTATCAGTCTGCCCTCGATGCCCGTTCGCCAACCTGAAAACTGAAGAACGCAGGCCGTCGAAACCTTCTCACTGCCAACCCTGAACATCTGAGCGGCAAGCCAGTAAAAGAGCTAAATCACCGAATCCAGGACCCGAGTCTTACAAGAGAGCTATAACAATCAACTCCAAATCTGTCAGCATGCTGGCTCATGCCCTACTGGTAGTAATCATACCAATCATAGTAAACGTAACGTAGTCGTAGTAGCAGTAGCAGTAGCCGTAGTAGTAGGAGTAGGAGGTGGAGTAGGAGTTGGAGTAGGAGTAAGAGTAGTAGTAGTAGTAGTAGTAGTAGGAGGAGTAGGAGTGGTAGTGGTAGTGGTAGTGGTAGTGGTAGTGGTAGTGGTAGTGGTAGTGGTAGTAGTAGTAGTGGTAGTAGTAGTAGTAGTGGTAGTGGTAGTAGTAGTAGTAGTAGTAGTAGTCGTGGTGGTGGTGGTGGTGGTGGTGGTGGTGGTGCAGATGCGAAAGAGTAGTGGTAGCACTGATAGCAATAGTCCTAGCCTGATAGTAGAGCAACGCCCCGAGCCCTCCGCCAACTCGAGGCTGGAATAGTTGAATAACTGCCAATACTGTACGCTTGTTATCGTCGCCGAAGCTCTATTCTGGAATGAGTTCGCTCATTAACCCAGGGCGCCATTTGTCGGCCCTATCAGGTTTGATCCTCCTGATAATGTTCCGCTGAAAGTTCTCGAGTGGATGACGCAGCCGCTGGCCTGTGATGCCGGGTTCAGATTACTAAGCCGGATAATTGGAGATCATGTTATGTTACGGGGAATTCTGGTGTGGTAGCTTAGTTCTCAAGGGGTGGGCGTGTTCAATCTCTCGAAAAGTTTGTGCTTCCTCTCCTGGATGTTGACAGGCTTCACCGGAGTTCTTCATGTGCTTGTCACGATGGCAAGGTCCTTTGCTTAAGGGCTTCCAGACATGGTTTCAATGTAGGCACGCGCCCATGTTAAGCAGCACAAATCCTCAACCCTAAGCCTTCAAACCCTAATCCCTAAAACAAAGCTTCCATTCTTGCTTGTGCTCTATACCATTAGCTTACGATATTTCTAGTACATTTTTTGAAGTCCAATGCGTTCCATCCTATAATCCCCCTTAAGTAGATAGAATATGGCTTTGGGTATATTATAATAGGGTCCCCATACACCCCATATTCTATCTACTTTAGGGGGACTATAAGCCGTGTAGATCCTCATCTTCCTAAGCTCCAGGCTATTCTGGTCGGGCGATCTGTTTGTCAGCTCCATGGCCAGCAGTTGCGGTTTCACAACTTGTGCGTGGAATCCAAATGGAACCCCCTAATGATCCCCTATTTTCCCCAATGTAGTGATGGGTTCATATTGGGGGGAGGGTCCATTTTTTGGGATCCTGAAAAGCATAGTCAGGGTTCCCTGCTGAGGCGTCTTTCTTTCGGATCCTGACTTTAGGGTTTGTTGGATGAAGGCTGGTGAACCTTGAGGTGTCGGGTCACAACTTATCATTGCGCAACAAGTACTCCATTTGTAACAAACCGTTTAAGGTTGTCAAGATACCAAAGCTCTCTTTAAGCGTAGGTTTGGGTGGCAAAGATGGCGTGGCTTCATGTTTAGCAGCCCTGCGGGCATCTGCAACAAGCGATTCACCATGCAAAATCTGTGCATGAGGGTACCTCGAAACCAAGCTGCCCCTTTTCTGTGAGACTCAGCGTCCCAGGTCTGTAGCACAGACTTTAGAAAAGGGGAGCCATGCATAAATTGTAGGCCGTGCACATTCTTGTGTTCGGTTTGGTTGGATCCTTCTGCTGTAGCCGGCAAAATCTCGTGGGCAACATCTCCACAAAAAACCGGTGTTTATGCCATAAGCATGGCCTGGCTAGGCAGAACCCAACTTGTGTTGCGGAGCAACCTGAAGAGAAGTTTGTGGAAATTAGACCTAAGAATTTGCAATGAGCGGCAGGCTTCAGAAGTCGAAGCCCCAGTTCATTACTTCAAGGCTGGATAGACTCTGGAACCTCAAGGGGATTCACCCCTTGCACACTTTTGGAAAGGCTCCGAGTAAAATCTGCCAAGCTATGACAGTCAGTCTGATTCTCAGAGTCCAATCTCTTCAAACTCCGAAGCATCAAAATGGCGGAAGCTGAGGCTCAATGACGGGCTTCTATGACAAGGGCACCCTGGTGTTGCTCGTCTGGGTGTTAAGCTAGTGAGTCTGGGCTGAAGGACCAAGGCTTGAAGGATTTAAGGTGGGACAAGAGTCGGACCCCAAATCACTATCGCTATCTGTGGGTTTGCCAAAATTAGGGGCCCTTTTCTGGGAGTACATCTTGGAAGGATTATGGTATTTGTGGGCTTTATATGGGGGGCCCCATATTTAGGGCAAATTGCCTATATTTTTGCCCCTGTATGGGTGCTATTGTCCCTACAAGGCTCTCCAAACCGCGTGGTCCCACGTAAGGGCCCAACCCAAAGGCCCGAGAGAAGTGTTTGGACATTTCGATTGTTGAGGGTTTGGGGTTTAGGGTCTTACTGTCAGGCTGGGTGCCAATCTAAAGTGCAGGGGCTTTGGTAGGGTTGTTCAGAAATTATTGGAAAGAACATGGAAACTACAAGTTAGGTTTCGGGTAGGGTGTCGCTGCAAGATGGTAGTTTCGATAAATAGGCGGACCCCGATATGGGCTCCAAAATATTGAGCCCCCCAGAAAGGTAGCCTTAACTACCAAAAAGCATCTCATCATTTTCAAAATCAGGACCCCGCAAAAAGGACCAGAATTAAGGTGTTTGGGTACTGGCGTTTCTCCCAAGGATTAAGCGTTCTTGTGGTTTTGCATGGAGTCTGAAATGGTTAAAGGGTTTCAAGATGACACTCAAGCTCCCAACCCTGATGAACCCTACACCCTTTAGGGATATTGGAGAAGAAACTGGAAGCTATTATTTAGGGTTTGGGGTAGGGTTGAAGCCTAAACCCTAAACTCCCCGAGCGGCGGCTGCTGAAGTGGGGGCTAAAGGGACAACAGTCACCATGCGGGTGTTGCTCCATAAGGCCGTGGAGTCCAAAGCAGTCCAAACGGACTAACCTGGAAAGTTTGCCGAGATAGGGCTAAAGACCCCTTGCGCTAGCGCAGACGTAAAAGTCCGTGGGGTTTAAAAAAACCCTAACCCGGAGCACAAGCTACCAGGCTTTAGCTTTCAAGTTTTCTCCACGCCTAGACCGCTAAAAGTCACAAAAAGACACCAAACCTTAGAACCCAACACCCTAAACCCCCTAAACCCCAAACCCTAAACCCCCTAAACCCTAAACATCCCTAAGCCCGAAGCCCCAAACCATGAGAGGCTGGATCCCGCTGCGTCCCTGCGGCATTATGCAAGAACCTGGGGCCTGCCACTGGGACAAAGATGGAGCACTTCATGGGCAGGGGGCGGGTCCAGGGTCTTGGGTTTAGGGCTTAAGCCCGTTGCAAAAAGGGTTAAGCCCTACCCCAATTCTAAATGATAGTTTCCATTTTCTCTTCCAGTATCCCTAAATCACCGTCATGTAGCCCGTACGTCACTTTGGGAAATGCGACGCGACGAAGTCCGTCCCATTTTCTGCCAAGTTTTCAAGCCACTTTTGTACCTAAGTCTGGGTTTTGGCTGCAGCTTTAGCTCCAGCCTGTGCGGGATGTGTTTCAGGCTCTAGGACTCTAGGAAAAGCAAGTTATAACCAGGTGATGCCTTAAGTCTGCTATAATTTCCATGATGGATAGCACGAATATTTCCTGATATGCCTGCCTCGTTTGGACTGCTCTACAGCCTTCTCAATCTCCTTGTAGTTTCCATAATGATGGCTAAAGCTACCCAAGCTCTTGTCCACTCTGCTCCTTCGGCATGTAGGCGGAAGTTCAGTTCCCATGAAACCCAGCAGGTGACAGACGTGTGATGCTGTCATGGTTTGCCTCAGGGTAGTTGTTGGATTAAATCTGAACCTGTTCATGGACGAGCTTCGTGCGATTCTAGGCAGGCTACACAGTTGTGTACACGCTGTCTTCAATTCCAACCAACGGAAGACTCTACAGCATGGGACCCTTTTTCTGCACATTTTGAAGTTTCTTTTGTCTGCATCCAACCACATGGAGTCAAAGAAGGGACTCTACAATGACTACGTCGTAGATCAGCTTAAAGTTTAAAGTAACCTTTTTGTCTGTTTGTTAGCGGGGGGGTCGATATGCGCCATTTCGCATGGCTGCGCAGATTCGACTTCATATTGGTCATCATTGGGTGGCTCTTCATCGCCTTAGACATGAATGAGGCCGATGAGACCCAAACAGAGTCTCGACCTGTGGGGTGTATTGGATTTTGGTTCAGGGTGTCACTAGGAATGCAGACGTTTTTCAAAACTTGTTCTAAACCATGCTGTGCCGACACATACTTCCGTATGAGGTGGCCCTTCCTGTCCTGGCAGCCACTCCAGTGAAAAATGGAGGGTGCAAGTGCCGTTCGGGCCTTGATAATCACTAAGCTTATGGTCCTAGAATGGCGGCTTACATAGACCAAAAGCCATGTTGGTGATTCTTGATGCCCCTGCCCTATTTGCTGGAACGCTACTTCCAGGACTCCCTGCAGGGACCGACTTGCACAAATAAAAACTGACACCAGCTATTTCAGCTATTCCACCTACTACTTTGAAAGCCTCCTCGAGTCCTTCGTTGACCAATGCGGTACTGTAGCTCTTGGAGAAACCTCTAGGTGCCCTTAGCGCTCCTTTCTCAGCGACATGTTCACCTATGTTCACCTTCAAAGCGATCTAATCATAAATGCTGTATTTAGGGGGCCTTGGTAGCAGTGCATTTTTTGCTGTCATTGTTGTTCAACACAAGTGGGATATGCCTGCAGAATCTTTTCCATCCTAAGGCTGAAGCCCCAAGCCTCCTGATTCAGGGCTGCCAGCAAAGGTGCATTGGAATCTCAAAGACAGGTTAGACGGTGTCGGCTTTGTTCGAAGCTGAGGGATTGGAGCCAAGTGATGTAGCATCTGGGATATAGACTACGATGGTTCAGGGTTTCAGGGTTTCAGCCTTAAGTAGATGCACGGTGTAGGAAAGCCCGTTGACTTAGCAGGGCGTGACACGCCTACCACAAAATCCCTCAGCACGGAGACCTGAACCGCAGGCCCGCAATGCTTCAAACCTAAACTCACAAGCCCGCAGCCCTGATTTCCAGGCCCCCTAGACCAGACCTACACCCCACACGTTTTCACTCTCAACCCCAAACCTGCGTCCCTGCTTCAGCTCAGGATCTCATCGCTTGGTCTCGAACTTTGAGGGCACTTCGATTTCTTCGCTTTGTGCGAGTGCTGCGGTGGTTGCCGGATGGAATTTATGTTTCTGGAGATGTTCCGAGCGCTATTAGTTCGCAAGGCCATGTTGCAGGGTCTTGGCCCCACTCTTTTCGGTCAAGGGTTGTTGCAGCAGGGGTGATCCCTTGTGAAAAGTCGTATTGCTCTCGAGGAAGCAGAGGGCATTTAGGTTGCAAAGACGGCAGTATGTCTGGGACCGTTCAGCAGGCTTGTTTCGAGACATGAAAGATTTTGCATACTGCTTTGAGCTGTGGCTGTCATGTGCCATCCGTTGTCAGTAGAGCCGAAAGACCTTCGAGAGCACTTTGCACCTGTGCTAGTGGCACTACTACAAGTCTACAAGTGATATCGCCAATCTTCTCCACGGACAATGTGTTAGTGAACGCATGCTGACAATTCTGATTCTTTGATGGGTTCCAATTCATCTTGCCACTCCTACCCACAAGTATCAGTGCTGTTTCTTAGCACTTTTGAAGGCCAACCTGAATTTGGAGGCATTGTCCACAGCTTTCTGCCACCCAGAATGTCTATGATCACGTTCTAGATTAAGATTATGTCCTCCTTGTAAACATGGTATGTTACAAGAAGACCAGGTTCGGACAGTCAGTCAGCCAGTCAGAGCCTCGTGTTGAGACACATGGGCATGAGCTTCAAGCGCCCGAAAGAGGCTACTCACTCTTGCAGTCTTGTGGAATGAGGTTGAAGCTGCGAGGCTCCTGGCGGGGGAGGGGGTGTGGCCTTCTTTTTGTCGCTTCTGTCATGACTCATGATGTTGAAATGGCAGTGGTGGTCAAGCCTCAAATGTGAGCTGCAGTCATTGTCATTGGAAGTCTGTGATTGCTAGGTTCGGGATGCCGTCGGTAAGGTCAGGCAGCTTGTATGCCTGTTAAGAGCTAAGCAAAATCGCACTTGCAATGCATACGACATTTTGGATTCTTGTGGAGAGAGGTCATCTTGGAGGTTTTGCAGGTACTTGTCTGCTCTTGCTGCTTAGATGTAGAGACGGGGACTTTCCAGCTTCCTGAATCCCGTTTCATCTGGCAACCCCTTTCATGGGCGAACACAGGGGTATGTTTGCAGCAGCCCAGTTTGAAGCAACGTGCTTAGATGCCGGGAAACTTTGAGGATTCAGCGCCGCAAGCTTACAATGAACAATGTTGCCGGGCAGTGTTACACATTTCCCGCATTATGTGGGTGAGCGTATGCGAAAGGAGTCGCCGAAGCGTTCCAGGAGCTGTTCCACTCGAATTCAGCGACACTGGGACGATAAGGGATGTGCAGGGGGTCTGCGATGGTGATGTACTTATTATGTATTATGGCATCATTGAATCAACATCGTTGCTGGTGGCTAAGGCACTTGTAGGAGCTTAGAGGATTGCCACTTCCCAAGAAGTGAATGCAAAGTGCATGCGAAGCTTGAACTGCATCAATATGCCAGCAAACTTGCAAACTCTCTCTCTCTCTCTCTGCCTTCCGTTTCCAAAACACGCCGACTCTCAGAATGAGCACGGGCTTTGAAGTTAGAAGGTGCACGATTCGTCTAGAACTGTGAGCACTGTGTTTTTCCGAGCAGTAAAAGTCCAGAAGGCATACCCAAAACGTGATGATATCTTGACGTTCGTAGAAAGCTCTGCATAATCTAAAGTTCCTCAGTACTAGCACCCTCAGCCAAACATTCTTATGCTTGTGCAGCCTGTACAAGGACTCTTCATGATCACGCACAGCGCGCATTCATGATCATCTGTGGATGATGACGCTGATGAGAGGATGATGATGACGATGATGATGAGGATGATGGTGAATTCTTGTACACGCTTCGCACATTTTGCGCAGCCCTGATTGCATATGTCCTCAGGCTTAGGCCTGTCGAATCAGGTGACTTCCTGTTACCTGCCATCATGAAGATGGACATTTGCTTCGCAATAGACGCCTGATACACGAGGTTCCCGAACGCCCAACCGCACTGCAGCTCCCCAAATGGAGCTCAGATCTTGAGTTGAATAAAGCCAAGGTTCTACTACTATAGCCTGATCAGTACCGCCATCCGGCTGTTGATTCTCAACCATCTCTTGGTCCCTTGGCATTCATTGATGCAATTCAATGGAAGATGCTGGGCAGGAATCCGGAATTCATAATGGGTCTCTGGCTAGGCTCCCCATGTTGCGTTGCCCTAGTCAAAGTGCAAGATGAAGTTGCTGCCAGTGGCCTAGCCGTTCTGGATGGTGGGAGACGGACTCGTTTTGGAGTGCTGACGTTTCTTTTTTACGTGCAGGAAGCACCGAGTTCGTTCAAGATTACGTTATGCTCGGAGTGGCTTGCATGTTCCCTCCCCACTCATGGACCAAGACAGGGAGGAACATTTCACTCGCGCAAGCAAATTCCGTCAACTTCCCCCACGTTCACAAGGCTGGAAACATTATTAGAATTCATGCGGATTGCGATGTTTGGTTCCCTTCACAGGTTTTGTTTCATGGAGAAAGTGTGATGGGTCCGCACCTGCTGCTTCTCAGTAACAGGACCCTGTCAAAACTAGTGGCCATGTCAAAAGCCGCATATGTATATGATGGTATTTGTGGTTGAAGCAAAGGAAGATGATGTGGCAGTGGCCATCATTACAGGCGTTGTTGCCACCGTCGTCGTTGCGGCAAGAACAGTTGTAGTTGTAGCTGTAGTGGCTGCTGTTGTCGCGGTACAGCTGCCAGCAGTTGCCAGCAGCAGCCAGAAGCAGCCAGCAGCAGCAGCAGCAGCAAGGTAACGGTAGCAGTGGTGGTAGAAGAAGGAGCAGAAGAATGAACCTTCCCCATGCGATCAGCTTTTAGTGCCAAGCCAGGCCTAGTTTGCTCTGATTTGCCGTTCTTCGGCGTCAGTGCTGAGGCTTGTTGCTGGTGGGGGGTCGCCCTTCTTGCCGAAGAGATCCTTGGCGCTTTCATGAAATACTTTCAGCTTACAACCCGCGCCTGTATGGAGCATGCCTTTCCTTTTCTGGCATATTCAATACGTACTTAGATGGCATTTAGTCAGAAATTACTCATTGCAAGGCCGAGGGGTGGAATTCTCGTTTGTTTGTAGATCGCGAATCTGTTGCATGGTCCTTGCTAAGCTTTGTCCTTTTTCGGGCTTGCAAGTAGAGAGATTGGTTGTGAATGTTGTTTCGCCACTCCGTTCCTGACCCGAAACCCGCAAGACGTAGCCGCTCAGGCTTCACGCGTTTCAGCGTCCTCGAAGCATTGGGCCTCAAAATTTAGACATTTTGGCAACTGGGGCTATTACAGTTTCAAGGGTTTAAGGTATGTCTTGGTACGCTCTTGATGGGTGCTCTTTCCGCATCTTGGACAGCAAAAGGCTTTGCTAGCGCATGCCTTCTGTTCAAATCGATGGGACTTCTTGGCAACTCTCCAACACCAAGGTGCCTTACCCTCAACCCCCACCCTAAAACCTTAAGCCGCATAATTGGAAACGCTCACAAATCCCCCCCATGTAATCCTTCAAAGGCGCTAAACTCTGCTGTATTCCGTACATATTGCAGTGTCTGGTGAGGAACTCTTGTAAGAAAGGCTCAAGTGACCTATGCCCAGAACTCAGGAACTGGGCCCGGGCCTTCGGATTGTGGGAAGCGAGCGCCCCTTGGCGCAGCGGGTTTGGGTTGAGTGGTTGAATTTTTTGAAGGTCTAGGGTTTAGTAGGTTGTTAATTTTGGTGTTGTTTAGTGTGTGGGGAGTTGTGGGGGTTTTAAGGTCGCTGCGTTTGTCTAGTTTTGGGCGCTTCGGGTTGAAGCTTAACAAGGCTCAAGCAGTTTTGGAAGAAGGATGTAGTTATAGTCCCCCATAAGTAGATAGAACATGGAACTCCCCAAAACCATA
>CAJNIZ010048146.1:0-18500 GCA_905231905.1 Symbiodinium pilosum | reverse complement strand
CTACTTAAGGGGGACTATAGCCCGTTCCCTGTTCAAGGATCTTGCAGGTTTTCGCAGGCTTATGCAGGGTATTGACCGGGATAGGTAATCAGAGGCAACTCTGCGACCCGTAAGCCTGCTGCCTGGTACAGTTCTACAGGGGTTAGGGTTTGGGGTTTAGGGGTTTAGGGTTTAGGGTTTTCTACATGGGTGGTTTATATAGGGGTTATATTGGGGTAATATTAGGGTTATATAGGGATTAATCATATAGGGTTTATGTGGGTTGGTTGTCAAAATTATGGTCCCTTTTTGGATCCTTATTGTAATACGGCACCTAATAGTTAGGGTACACAAAAAGGGATCACAATTTTGACAACCACCCACATGTTTTATACATTTTTTGTCTGTGCGCCTTCGAGGTTATGTGGGGCTGAGCTTGGGGTTCTGTATAGCACGAGTGACATTACAGCATCGCAGGAAACGCTGCCCAGGTCTAGGACAGCGCCAGGATTGATTTAAGCTAGAAGGCTTCGTTGATCTTGTTTGCTCTCTGCTAGGCCTCGTTAACCTCTACTGGCACTTTGATCGTCTTTGTTTGAGACTTTGAGGTGTGCTTATGCGGAGTGGTTTGTCCTTCGAAAGCGGCCGCGGCTGCTTACGTGCACAAGTAGTAAGAAGCCGCGAGCTAGCTAGCCATGTCTGCAGGTGTACATAGTGTAGAGTTCCCAATTCGGTCGTACCAGATGCGTCACACATGCAACACAAGCGGCGGTAGCTCGCGCTTCATGCGACGAAGGCTGCTAGAATTGCTAGACGAGCATGGAATGCCATCCAGTTGCTTCATTTCGCCCAAGTTGCCCAGAGGTTCTAGACAAGTACCTTGCCAGCTTGAACTGGGCCTTCGCCATGTTGGGCGTGGGGCTCAGCAGCATCTTTGGCTGCAAGGTTCAACGGTCAAAGAGAACATGCTTGTCATAGAAACCGTCATCTTTTGGCCCTTCCTGCGTCAACACTGTCAGTCCTCCAAATGGCCAGTGATTCTTGGGTTGTGATACAACTACCAGAAGCATCCCTTGCGTTCATTGTGCATCTACTATAATGGTGCTTAGTATTGCAAGTCCGGTATGTTTCAGCGGCATCTTTCTCCCCGAGTAGATCACACGCTCATTTCGATACAATGCCTCTCAGCCTGTGCCGCACTTCTCCGCTTGGCTATTTGAGGCCACTGCTCTGATTCGCTGTTCAGTTCCTAATGTTGCAACTGTACTTACTGGTGAAGGCCCCCAAGCCAAACACCGCTGTGACAGAAGGAGCACATAGCAGCACACAGGATCTGCACTGAGTGTTTGTACATGTATACAAGGAGGGTATGTCATGGATTAGGTGAGCAAATGCCAGTTGCAGCTATGGGACGAGATACTTCTACAACTGATTGGTCTCAAGCTGCTACCGAGTGTCTGAGAATCAGGATCTTCAACACATGGACGCACGAAATTCAGAAAACCCGATCTTCTGGAAAGCTCTGGCTTCAGCGGCAGCCATCTTGGCTTGTAACTTACTGTTTCTAAGTAGGGAACAAGGGAAGATGTTATACAGGTATTATGTACGGACACTCTTCCCTTGTTTCCTACTAAGAACCAGTAAGGTAAGTCTCTTGATCTATGCTCAGAGGTGAGATTTGGGAAAGCTCAGAGACGAATTTAGCAGGATCCTTCACTAAATGAGCTATTGTCTAAACTCCTTAAAGGGGGGTTATATAGGGGATTATGTAGGGGACTACTATATGGGTTATTAAGGGGGATACTAGGAGTTTAGACTATGGCTCAAATTCAACCTACCAGCGCCTGGGAAACACCTCAAGAAAGTAATGGACCTGGAACTTTAATCCCCCCTCCTTGTTCTGGAGTCTCGCATGTGATCAAGGCTACTGCTGTTCTTGGGAGAGCGTTCTGCCCTTAATGAGCCTGGGCTCGTAGACATATGTATCATAATCTAAACTCCTTAAAGGGGGGAGATATAGGGGATTATATGGAGGGGTTAAAAACTGGAATACTAGGGAGTTCAGACTATAGCTCATATGTGAGTATGCAATCCTCAAGAGGGATCTCCACTGTTTCTTAATCCTTCCCCAAGTATCCTCTTGCCTCTTAGCCTTATCCCTGCCTGGAAAACTCCTACATCCCTCAGAGCCGGCAAGGTATCAAGACAACCAACACGCTGGAAGTGGCTTTTTCTGTTGCTTGGAGTGTGGTTGTTTCTTTGACATGGTAGTTTCCAAAAAAAGGGGCACCCCAATATAAACACAAATATATTCTAATCCTGATTATGGGGACCCTCTAAAAGGTACCCCTAATTTGAGGAAACTCCCACCTCTGTCAGGCTATTGGAGCTATAGTCTAAACTCCTTGAGGGGGGCGTTATATAGGGGACACTGTAGGGTATTAGCGGGGATACTAGGAGTTTTGACTATGCTCCTAGTATCCTATGCCTTTCACTTGATCGGCGCCAAGCCACAGCCCGTCAAAGATAGATTTTCCTTCTGGAGTCTTTCAGCCAGACCTTTGGAAGACTCCTAAATTACCAAATGCTCAGTTGATTCTTTAGTACTACTGACCCCTAAACCTAAACAGCCCCATGCAGAGATGGATTCCCTAATCCCTGTACCCAAAGGTCTTCCCATACCTCCATTTCCGGATCCTGCTTCAGCTGTCCTTTGGTTAGCTGGGAATGAAGGATTTGAAAAGAAAGTTCAAACTACTATAAGGGTTTAGGGTTTAGGAATGGCAAAGACACTGGAAACTTGAAACTACTATAATTGGGTTATACAGGGACTACTTTCAGGATCCATTCCTTCACTCCTAGCTAACCAGAGGCCAGCACTTCAGGTTCTTGTTGCTTTCCGCTCCCTGATGACCTATGCCACTCTCATCTCGTCCATCACAACAGCACCTGGAGCGCGATTTTATCAAAGGGCCTTAGCCAGGGTGTGGGGTCATGATCTACTAGAGACCGCATAGTCCCCCAAACCTGTTGCGCCAAAATAACTACAGAAAAGTCAGGCAGAAACTCATAGCAGGCAGCCATCGAGTAATACCGCTAGTTCAACAGATTCAGCCGATAGGACATCACTGCTACAGAGACACAGCGTAGAGTCCCAAAGACGACCACGCCTTGGGTTCTTCAACAAGTACATGAGGAGCTAGCGCATGTACCTGCGTTGCTTCCACCCAATAGGAGAGTAAGCAACATCCCCATCTGCCTTGTTTGTTCGGGGGCTCTATTTTTGCTGTTGCTAGAGCGCGCGCGCACACAAGTCGGTGATTGCTTGACGGTCTGTATCATCCCTTCCGAACAAGGCGTACCTCAGTGTGCTCGTGATGCGACAAACTGCTCCATACTCCTCAGAGCTCCTGCATGCTCCAACGACAGTCCTTCAAAGCCGTGGCAATACGGTCATGAAACGGTGCAGCTTTCACGCAGTCCCTCTGAGTTGCCATGCCTTTGAGTCCTAGGTGACGAGCGCACTGAACAAGATCCGCGAGGATGAAACTTCAGAGTTTCGGCTCCTGCGCCGCTTGGAGAATGATACGGCACAAGAAGCTGGAAGATGAAATGGAACCTATAGGGGTTATATATAGGGGGGTTCACGAACTTGAACTAAGTTGCTATATTCTGTTGGTTTGCCTAGCGCCTCACGCACCCCCACCTCCCCCACCTCTCCGATGTGCCACATCGGGGATGTGGTATGGGCAGGAAGTTCTCGCATATCAGGCCTTCCCGAGAGTGTCAAGACATGGGAGTTTCCATGCACAGCGCAACCTTCATGCACCCCAATGTGCGATAATCCTTGTTATAGGTATCCCCGAAGAGAGACCCTTTCAAAGATTTTCAGGAAATCCCCACATGAACCTTGACTCCAGATTCCCGAGAAGAAGCTTCTGGGCAGGGCCGTTTGAAGGATAGCGCGTTGATGACTGAGTGGACCATGGCTCCGTTATTGGGACCTCCCCTCTATCCGTGTGAAAGATCATGGCTGGTAAAAGTTTGGAGACGAGCAGGGTTGGTGACGATCTCTCTTTGGAAGGTAAACGAATTCGGCAAGCATGCGCAAACAATGCTTGCTTCACACTTTACCACTGGACGTATTGGAGTTGATGACTAGGTGGCACCTCGGGATGCTCATGATTTCCCCTACTTACTGCTGTTACAGCCAGTTTTGGGGCCTTTCAATTTTCTACCCAGATGATCATAACCTTAAATCCTCAATAATACAGCAGTTTCCATTGTTTTTTCAATGTCTCTACATAGCCCTATACAACCCCTTGTTGGGGGGGGTTAAAGGGGGAGGCCCTAAACCCAAAACCCTAACTAAACCCTACACCCTAAACCCTAAACCCTATATAATCCCCAACATACTATAGTAGTTTCCATTTTAAACTCCATTATCCCAATATAACCTCCCATATATACAACAAACCCTCGAACCTAGACAGGACTACAACAGTTGCTCTGAGGCTCTTATTTGGGGCACAACGAAGTCGGCCAGGCGGTGCGGGTTTAGGGTTATATAGGGGCTATATAGGCTTTGTTTGAGGGATAATGGAAAAGAACATGGAAACTACCATATAGGGTTCTTAGGGTTTGATTAGGGTTCAAGGTTTAGGGTTTATGATCTGTGGGTTGCCTTCTAGGAACTTGCTCTTGTATTTCTTACATATCCAAGTTTGGTCACTTGAGCAGAGCTGCTGCGCAGCAGCCCAAGTTCTGGGTTAAGGTTTGGGTAATGCCCCCCCCTCGGATAATAATTATAATGTGGTTTTATATAGCCCTTAATAGGACCCTTAATATAGACTGTTACTGGGTGGGGGCAGTAACCAAGTTAAGGTGTTTTTGGCTTCAGAGTTGGGGATAGCGGGGTTCGTGTCTCTCGGAATTGTTTGTCCCAGCTTTGGGCGGTACGCCATCCAGACCCGGCCGCAAAGGGAACTCTTTCAGCTAACGTAACGGCTGGAATGTTGAGGAAACACATCTGCTCCTCGCCTTTGCGCTGTCATACCATACATGCCGCCCCCCCGGACCTATTCTCATTATGCTTCTGCTTTGCAACACGTTGTTTTGATTGGGGCGGCTACGCGATCTGATGGCCATAACAGGTCCTACTTTTGTAAAACATGCACCTTTTCAATTAGTATGACCATGCCTACATAATCAAGGGATGCTTCAAGGGAGGAAGGCCATTGCATGGTCGCGTATTTCCTTTGAAGAGCCCAATTTGTAACTGAACATCCGCAAGTTGCCAGTTGACAAGCTGGCAGTCTCACAAGAAGCACTAGTGAACATAATCTTGCCAATCATGCTCTGCCTGCTACGGCTTCAGCAGATCAATGAGCCACCTCAGGATGTCCTAGATTTGTTTGAACAGGGCTTGGCGTGAAGGACAGGCCCATTTGGGCCCATCAGGACAGCGTTGTGGAGGACACTCATCTTAGCCTACGATATCTCCTGTGTGGGCTCTTTGCAACTGGAGCATTTTCGCGCCTGTAAGGGGCACAAGTATCAGATGTCTCAATCATCACCTTGGCGCGCACCAGCCTCAAACCATAGAATGGGACACCTCTGACTAATTAAGCCACCCAAGCTCATATCCTGAACCAACAGTCTATGCTCCTCGGTAGTGCATGCAGGAGCTGGGGCAGAAGATCACAAGGTTCCTCCAGCACCAGTATCACCTGCGACAGCAGGTGGGGCTGCCCAATAGGGATCATGTAACAAGCGTAAGGAGGGGGGGTTCAGGCAGTTGCATGCCTTAAGGTCCTGGCCTAATTGGGAAGCTCGTGAATGTAACTTGCTGAAATTCAAGTTTCATGTTCTTATTGACCATGTTGTCTTGTCGAATCCTCTTGCCATCTCTATCAAGTTGAA
This sequence comes from Symbiodinium pilosum, assembly GCA_905231905.1. Taxonomy (NCBI): domain Eukaryota; class Dinophyceae; order Suessiales; family Symbiodiniaceae; genus Symbiodinium; species Symbiodinium pilosum. The sequence goes on along the minus strand of CAJNIZ010048146.1, from coordinate 12,599 downwards.
TCTGCTTGCTGTGCAACTGCTACGGCTTGAGATTGCAAGTGCAGTGATATGGGGGCTAGGACTACGAGTATATAAGCCGTTGGCTTATAGGGAGCCTCTGAGGCCTCCTGGCGTTTTCGGCTGTAAACATAGGGATGGCATTGAATTTGCAGTGGCTTGAGGCAGGGCTTTGTGGGACCCTTATCATGAGGACGCAGCTCTGTTGAAGAAAGGAAGCCCAAGGGTCTTCACAATAGGAACTCGTGCTTCCCGCCCCAAGCTGGGGCCGTTCCGGCATCCATACTGTGGGCTCAAGTTGCTTGCAGAGAGAAGCTATTTCAGAGAATGTTTTGTTGCACCTGACACATGCCCAAAACTGATCTGAAACAACATCTTAGCAGCAATAGCAAGCCACACGCTGGGAAAGTCGGAGGGTAGGTGAGCTCGAAAAAAGCACACCGCCCCGCACGTGTTTTTGGTAGTTTACAATCCTGCGTCCTTCGCATAGTCTCGCGATATCATCCCAATTCTTTCGGAAGGCAAGTAGGAGCTAGGTATGGGAGTTTCACAAAATTTTATGAATACAGAGTCTTGAGTAGGTATCCCGACATTCCCCTGGCAACGGCTATACACCCCCAGTGGTCTAAGTTTGCCCCATATAGAAATCCCCGCATGACTTGAGACGCAGGCTCGGTCGGCGCACATCAACGTGCCTCTTCTGGAGCTTCTTTCGCCTAGCTCCTTGATTAAGCTTTTCTAGCGTGCGTATGTACTTGAAGGTTTGGGCATGCGGGTGGCGCTGTGGACAGGTGCTAGTCGGGTTATAACTGCCTACCTAATGCTGAACCTAGTTTGACCCAAACCCCAGGAATCATTACCTTATGAACTTCCAGGTAGCTTCGTGAGCTTATGACGTTGGGAGGCCTTCTTCAGTAAAGACAGGATAGGTGTGATCGCCCACTAGGAGAGGTCGCTCACTTTGAGGAGGAGATTCTTGCTAGGAAGTCTTGCATCCAGGGAGTGAACTCCAGGATTAGGTTTGATCATCTTGGCAAGTTCATTTTTCTAAAAGCAAGGTGTGCATGCTAAGAAGTCGTGGGTCCGTTCAAAACCCTGAACCCAAACCCTTGAACGGATACTTGCTGGAACGGCCCCCCCAACAAGACATCTGCAGATTTAAGGATCTTTCTGCTGCAAACAGCCTCCATGGTGTCCATGACCTATAAAGAGGTTTTTTGGTACCCCCGACTCCCCCGCCCAGGACTGTATAAGCATTATGTAGATGATATTTGATGATCCTGATGGGGTCCTTATTGGATTGGTTGGGTTTACCAGAATCCTCCCGTTAACTTAGTGCCCTCTCACAAAAAATTGCAATTTTATGTGGCGCTCCTAACAATTCTTGAAAACATGTCTCTCTGGTCTTTGTCTGGCTGCAGTAGACTTTGCCATCTCTACCACGACTTCTCTCCACTCGCGCAAATCCTCCTGAACCAGGCTTGCGTGGTGAGCTTGAGCTGGCCAAACATAAGAAGGCACTGAGCCCAGCTTGGATACCAGTGACCTCGGTCTGCTATGAATACCACTGGGATCATGTAGGGATAATCGTATAGGGATATATTGTGTTTTTTTAGTAGTGTTTGAAGTGTGCCTGAGCGACAGTCTTGAGTGTGTTTCATGCCGTGTCCATTCGGGGGACAATGAATAAGAACGTTGGCCTTCTTGCATAAGGCTGGGACTGTGCAGGAGTGTCAGGAAGATTGTTGAGCTTCAAATATTTGGGAACCTTGAAGTTATGAGAATCATGAGAATCGCCAAGCTAAAGGTACTACAAGCTCCGTGGACAGTGTCAATGCTGACCACAAGTTATTATGACAATCAGAAAGAGAATTTCTCCACCAACCGAATATATTTCGAGAGCAGATCCCCCCATGCACTGCCCACCACTGGGATGAGCCTAAAACGGGAAAGGGGAAACTCCGTTGCCTTTTGAGACCTCCCACGTAGGCTTGCCAGGAAACCTAATCTGTATAGATGATAAACTTACAGTAGCCCGAAACCCTGAATGGGGGTTTCCATAAGCAGGGCGCCCCGATCTAGATCCCACAAATCCTTATCAGAAGGATTCCCAGAACAGAGAACTGATTTTCAAAGCGCCCGAAATTCTTATTGGAGGTTAGTAGAGAGGAAGTGAATATATTTATATATCTAGACGTCTATGTATCTATATATATATATATGCACATATATATAAATATATATCTCTCTCTCTCTCTATATTGTATATAGGGATTATATAGAGATTATATAGGGATCACATTCCCTTTTTCCCTACTCACCACTAGAAAGAATTGTGACGGCAAGGCGATGCTCAAGTTGGACTTCTTGGAGCAGCAGCTGCAGACTGAGGACTTGCAAGTCTTGCAGGCCACCGATGAGTTGGGATTTTGGGTTTACCCCACCCGGGCATAATGGTAGAATAGGAGTATGTAGGAGCCCTTATATGCTCCTCGTTGTTCCGCAGCGGTGGCTATTAGTGGGGTTTGGGCTTAACCTATGGTCTATGACTGAGCGTTTAGGATTCAAGGCTGCAGGCTTTGGGCCTTGGGTCTAGGATTCAGGGTTTGGTGTTCAATACTTGCCGGAAAGTGGAACTCGGAGAAATCGTTGAGAACTGGGGTGAGCCAGGCCCAACTCGGCGCAAAAGTCTCCAAAACTCATGCCATGTTGGTGCCTCGGATCCCGGACCTTAGACGCCAAGCTGCCGGAGGTCATGCAGAAAATTGCAGTGCATGCCATCCAGGACGTAGCCGCTGCAAGCAACCGGGCTGAGGGTTTAGACCTCACTGTCATGCTTCAAACTCGTGGCACACAAACGTCCAATGTTCATCTTGTTCACCGAAGAAGGTACAAGGATTTACTCATGGTAGAAAGATCTAAGCTAGAGTTTCGAGGGGGATCGTAGGAGTTGGAATCGTAGATCCCAACTCCTGCAGGCGTGGGCTCGTAGACGGATTCAGAGCAGCCTTCAGAAGTTTTCGCTTGGGTTCATTATGGCTCTTTTGATTCGGGGTTCGGATAAACGTGAAGTGAAGTGCCATCATTGCAAGCGCACCTACATCTTGACCACTGTCAAGGCAAAGATGTGATTTTCTTGGCCGGCGGCAAGGTGCACTTCGGGAGTCGGGGCGGTAGATTCCAAGGGTTGGGTTCGGGAAATGGTATTGTCGATTTTCTCGTTGGTTCTTGGTAGGGAGTAGTGGAACATAGTCCCTATATATTCCCGGTATAAGAAAGTCCTTTATCCCCTACTAAGAGCCAGTAAGTTTTGGGTGGGGTTCCGCTCAACTACCGCCGAGAGGAGTTCACAGTCCATCGTTTCTAGCTAGCTGCGTGCCTCTGCTTCATCCATGGTATTATGATATAGTAGTTTCCATTTTGTTTTCCATTATGCCTATATAATCCCTATATACACCCTACATAAAGCCTACATAACCCTAGATTGCCCCTACATAACCCCTATATGACCCCTATATAAACCCTGAGTAGGTAATATGGCCGTGGTCATAGAAAGAGTAGGAAGCAGTAGAGTTGGTAGTAATGAGGGTACCCATTGGGATGGTATTAGGGTTAAGTTATATTGGGGTTATGCCGGGGTAATGGAAAAGAAAATGGAAACCCCTAAATTTGGGTTATATTGCCATCAGCCCTGACCCATGGCCCCGGCAGTTTGCAGTCAAGTTTTTCAACTAGGATAACAGAGTCCCCTTGAAGTAGATAGAACAGGGGTATATGGGGATCCTTATTATAATTTAGCCAAAATCATATTCTATCTACTTAAGGGGGACTATAACTGCCGCGAACTGGACAACTAAATTCGAGCGCGTTGCAAGGGGCATGAGGCAACTATAATGGTCTAGCAGCAATTCTCCGACAAACGATGGTAGGAGAAGAGGTGCTGGGTAAGGGAGCGGACGTATTGTGCGAAGGAAAAGCGTGGCAATAAGAAAACAAATGTGATGATTTCGAAGTACAAAACGCACCATCCAGTAGGACTTGGTAGGGTTCTCCCGTCAACTTCAGAACCCCCATCAAAAATATCGGCGTCCCTGTCCCTGAATCCATCTCAAAATAGTAACTAAGACAATTGGCATAGGAAGGACCCCTGGGCACCACCACATGCCTGAGGAGCTCCCAATGTAGTCCCTCCAAATCTTCTGGATTCGCTGAAGTTTTCGTACGTAAACCCAATGTTAGCCTCTCCGGAGCCTCCTTGCGCACCTTAGCCTTAGTAGCTTGTAGAGCCACTGCACTTGCAATGAATGGGTTCGAAGTTTGCCGTATCATCCAAGTCGTCCAAACCCCAGAATTTTCTTTGGGCTAAGAGTGAAGCCGTCAAAGCCAACCCTAAACCGTTCTAAGCCCTAAAACCTAAATCCTAAATGACAGGCCAAGGCCGCATACCTGAAGCTCAATGGGTCGCTCACATATTTCACAGATGAACAAGAAGCCGCTGTCCTGTATCAAGGGTCCGGTTTCGGAAGACATGCCTACGTTGAGAGCATTGACCTAGGTGAGAATACCTTTGTACTTGCTTTCATAGCTGTTTTGGAGTGCTTTGTAGCATTCTAGGTAATGTATAATCTCCAGCGTTTCTGACCTGAACTGCGGGCTTACCAGCGCGTTTTGTTCACCCCAAACAATGCGAGTGTTGAAGCCCTTGCTTATGGTTCCGCGTTGGAGGTTCCGGCGTCATTAGCCAGTCTCGTCTTATTCCACGCCCGCACAGATCCCGTAAATGGCCGGCATCATCACTGGCCCGCTTGAGCCTTCCAGACGATAAGGTCAACATGCAAAAAATGCCTAGCTTCTGAATCCGCGTGCTTATGACTCTTTTGCGGTCCTGGCGGAGGCGGCCACGCGTGGCCCGCTTTGGAGAGCATAGCTTGAGCTAGGCCAAAATCCGCACAGGTTGTCTTCTACAGGACGTTGTGGTGTTGCGCACTCTTGTCTGGTTGGCGCTGGGAGCGTAGACATGTACACACTCGTAGGTATTCCTTTGCTTCCTACAAGTCCCTTTGGCCACAAGTCACAGTTTGCCAGATCCCCTGGGTAGGGAACAGGGAATGGATCCTCTGCCGCTGACCAAGGAGGTCTTGGACAATCAGCATCCGCGAGCTGTTGAGGCGCCCTAGCTCCAAGTGTTGGGGGCTTAGGGATTTCCAAGTTTCATTACAGAAAGGTTCTGCAAGGGCGGTTCTTCATTCAAGAGTTCTGCAAGACTTAAGATGTTGAGGGATTCCTGTTGTAGTATGTGAATATTGAACAAACTCCTTAGGTTCAACAGACGCGAAAGTGCTTGTACAAACGCTGGCTACACAACCTCTCATGAAGTCCTGTTAGTTTAGCGAGCTGAGCCACCTGAAGAAACAATAGCAGCCTTACCCTGAAAGATTAAACCTGTGCCCAGGAAGCTGGATATACCTTGATCGGGACATTTCTTGGAATTGTACCGGAATCTAAAACCTTTTTGCATTTAAACGAAGTTGATTTGGGAGCAATTTGGATGCCAAGGATTACTGCTGGATTTCCGAAGTCTGCTTGTGGGCGTCCTGGGCTTATCAAGGAGACGGGGAGGGAGGATGCTCCCTCTATGCCTGCTAGGCAGGCATGATGGGTAGGGTCCCAATGTCCCTAGAAAGGTGCCCCCCCATTCCATTTTTTTGGAATCTGCAGCCTTTCGCTAGGCTTGCTACGAGAGGAGGCTACTTAGGCTTCCCAGCTTTATAGGAGCGTACCTGATCAGGTTTCTTTTATTCTATCAGGCTTCAGAGCTCTTAAGGTTTAGGTTTTGATTTGGGGTTGCATGATTGTTGAACGAAGCGTTTATGAAACCAACTTAGCGTGTACTTTGAGGGATCCTATCTGTGGCGGACTCTTTACTTCCTTTCAGCAGGAAGTGAATGTTTGCTGTGATGTCTGCTAGGGTCTGACGCATCCTACCTTGGACTCAAACCAATGTAGAGTCCCTTGCAAGGGACGTTCAAAAGGCCGGCATTCTTCAAAGGGATTCTTTTGGAGTTTGACGTTTTTTCGGGGAAGGGCACGCAGGCAGTTGCCAAACCCTAATCAACTGCATTCGGTGGCACGAAAGCGCCCGACAGGAGACCTCGTCGCAGATGACGTATCCCGTTTGGTTTCTTGGCAAATCTGGAGATCTTCTGACAAGGAATGGGCCGCCGAAAGGTGCGGACGTAGTTCTGGCGAGTGAAGGAAATCAGCAATCCCGCGCTGGCATGCGCATATAGAGCCCCAATATGTAACCCCAATATATAACCCCCAATATACTATAGTAGTTTCCATTTTCTTTTCCATTATCCCAATATAACCCCAATATATTGGGTGTAGAATTTAAGTACCGACCTCCATTCACCTCCGAGCCCCGGAAAGCAGCAGCTCTGAGTACAAAAAGATGTCCACTTCATAGGCTTTGTCATGCAATTGTGATGTTCGAGCTATTGCTAACGTATTTCCTGTCACATCATCCCTACGCAGGTCCCAATGTAGCACAAATTCGAGCTGCCAAAGCCTTCAGCTGAACAAATTGCCTTTCTCAGGTTGTCCTGAGTGCAGATGCTTTCGGCTGCCTGGCTTTCATGGTGGTTGTAGGCTTTATAGACATACCTAAAACAAGGGGTTCAAAATTGGGAGAAACTGCGATATGTTTTCCCTTCTTTGTTTGCGTACTTTAGCAGGCATATATATATATGTATCGTTTCGGAGGAGGCAGGCTTGGGTTGGAGATACCCCACCATGGCTTATGGTTTGGTCATGTTTGATCGGGTAGGTTGCGAACTGCCGCTCCTTGTGGTTTGAGGTTTGGAAATCCTGTGATGTGGCACTTTCCCAAAATTAGGGTTGCCTTTCTGGGGGTCCCCATAATAATAAGGACTATAGCATTTTGGGGTCTATATTGGGGTTCCCTTATTTTGGGAGACTACCATGTAGGTTTTACGACACTGCAATGCGCCTAGGCCTAGACGAAAAACATGCCCCAAGCATGCCTTCGTCGCTGGGGTCTCAAGGTGGCCCCCTATACCCTAAACCACAATGAGGGCTCTTAAGCCGCAGTCCTGCATCCCTTTGCCAAGGCTCCTGCTCAGTTTGCCGAGCCCCACTCCAAACCTGGGTAGTTATACCTTGGTTGCAAGTATAGACTAGGCAGGGAAAACCCAAGTGATAATTAGGCTCTCTTCTAGTCTCTTATAGCTAGCTACTAGTATGGATAGCACCAGTGTTTCGTAATAGGCCGACCTAGATCACAGATTCTACAGGCCAGTGTTTGGTAGCATGCCTACCCAGCCTTGAGGTCATTACATCTCCCAGCATCGGAGCACCCACATGGCGGCAATGCGTCACGCCAGAGACTTCATCGTAACATGGTCCAGGTGGGCTGGGAAGAAAAGATACATTTGCAGGAGCCGCGGCTAAGATATGCTAAGATCCAGGTCCAGGGAATCAGCAATGGCATTGCCAGGATTGGCAGAAGTTGCAGGAGAGAGGATGCTAACAAGAATGGGATTACCAATCAGTTTGGATGTGTTTCCATCAAGGATGGTCTTAAACCTGATGTTTGTGGTTGTGGTGGTGCTGGTCATGAGCAATAGTTTGAAACCTCCAGAGGATGGAAAAGGTGGGAGAAACAATATTGCAAACATTCTAAGCATTGTTGTTTGGCCTAACAACGGCGTGGATATGTTGTACTTGTAGGCACCGTCAAACAAGCTAACATGCCCTACGCCGGGATCCCGACCTTTTCTTTTTTGATTCGCTCCGCCGGCATTTGTCGCACTGCAAGCTTTACGACTTCACGCGTTGTTCGGGTTAAAGAGGTAGTTTGAGGCGACGGGTTGAGGAACAAATCAGTGTAAAGCGAGTTTGGCCTTATAATTCTGTCTATGGGCAGCTCTCGAATGTGGCGGGCATTTGGTGGTTCCAATGTCATCTAATGCTCGGGCATCCTCTTTCGCAGATTCTCATGTGAAGAATCGCCGTTATTCCAAGCTTTGTGTCGCCGACTTTCGAAGTACCCCTCAGGTCAATTTGGGGTTTCGGGTTATATAAGGGTTATGCAGGGGAAAATGGAAAAGAAGCTGGAAACTACTATTCAGGGTTAAGGGTTAGGTGCTATGGTCGAATCACTGTCTCCAGTATCCACCTTGCGGTGACCACTGCCCATCCCATGTGTCGGGCTTCAGCGATTCCCTGTCAAGTCCAGAAGAGGCAAAGCAGTTAAATAGGTTTCGGCTTTAGGATTTCTTGTTTAGGGGATTAGGATTTCATGGGCCCCATAGATACTACCCCACCGTAATAGTGAAACCCCACCCCCCTACCGATGAATATTCACCTTGATACAAAGATTCATTTCTAGATCTAAGTGCTATATTCATTCTTAGGCAATGGGGGCGGTTCATTATGAGGGGGACGGGGCTGAGCAACCTCACGCCTCTATGCGTCCATGTTCTTTTCCATTGTTATTGTAAAATCCAAATATACCATGGTAGTTTCCATTTTCTTGTCCTTTACCCCTTACCTGCAGCAGCAATTGTCAAACAAAATCCTACTCCACAGCAAGTGTCTAGACCTTAGGAATCGTGGCAGGAGACACAAGTAGCCCAAAGGTTATGCATGCAGGATTTTGTCCATCAAGGGTTTGGGGTTCCCCTCACATACCCCCCTAAACCCAAATCGTCATGATAGGGACCCTCAAATTGGGCAGGCATGGGTGGACGGACATGGAACCTGTCGATACCTCCAGCCTTGTGGACAGCAACGCCTCGCGGATTGATTTGGTTCAACCACACCTTTAAATTATTCCTTGTAGCTCCAGTAAGCAAATACCAGAAAGAGTAACAAGGGGGGTGAGGGCGTTCTATGAAAAGGGGGGCGCATCTGGTCTGTGAAATGGAGCTTGGACGGGTTCACACAATGCGGGTACCGTTATAGACCCTAGGAACTGGGTATTCCAAGAGAATCACGGGGCTGTTGTTCTCGCGCAATGAATCTACTTGTAGGAGGTACGGTAGTGCTCCCGCCCCGAAATATTTCATACACCTATAGTCCCCCTCAAGTAGATAGAAATATGGAGTATAGGCGGATCGTATTATAGTATAGGTCAGTTCCACATTCTATCTACTAAATGGGGACGGACGATAACCACCGTCATTTCATATGCGCTCCTCGAAGCGGCGGCCAAAAGGATCTTTGATACAACGTTTGAGCCATAGTCTAAACTTCTAGTATCCCCTTTCATAACCTTTGATTGTAAGAGTCCCCCTATATAACCCCTTATATCAGCCCCCTTCAGGATTTTTAGACTATAGCTTATTTAGTCGTCGGGGGTGGAATGTGAATTCGGGATGAAGCCATACGGTTCGGGGATCGAGGAGGGATTTGACCTACTGGCAACAGGGTTTAGGGTTTGGGATATTAGGCTTGGCCAGGGATCATTAAGGGTGGATACAGGGGTACCTTGTTTTTTTTGGTATAGTCTTCAATATGTCACCGTAGAGGAACCCAATGTCCGTTGATTAATATGACATGCAAAATATCAGTTTCTATGATTCCCTGTATAAACTCCTTACAGGGGGCTTGTATAGGGGATTATATAGGGCAGTATTATAGGGGTTATTGAGGGGGATACAAGGAGTTTAGACTATAGCTCATGTATCCTTGATGAAAAGGTTAAGCCTGCGCCATACAGGTGTGTGAGGCCTTGAGTCCAAAACTGAAAGCACTTGCACCCCTCGGCTCTGAATGCCGACGAGAGATTCCTGCCAGTTTTCCTTGCTGGAAGGAATAGTAATACATATAGTAGTAATACTAGTAGTAGTAATAATATTAAGTAATACTTGTAATAGTAAAACAAAAGCAACAGCAGTAATAAGAATAGTAACTTGAAATGATAACACCTGGAACCCTTAAAGCTGTAAGCTCATAGGAGATCATATAGGCACCTATAACTTGCTGGAGTCCAATTCCTTGGAAGCTTGATGGATTTCAGGCTTCCGAAAAGAGAGGAGCCCACTAAAGACCCAAGGTTAATTAATACGTTAGTTTTTGGGGACCCCCAAACAGGGAACCCTAATTTTGGGAAACCCTACTGATTGCAAGTCCCTGTATATATCAAGTTTCTATTTCACCTCCAACTTTCTTTTCCATTTTATTCTCCATTATTGGGGTAACAGCCCTAAACCTTGATTCTTAAACCCTGTCACTATGCATAATTTATGGAATCCCCGTTATATAGCCATATATGACTTGATGCCCCCCAAACCCTAAAGCCTCAGTGAGCTCTGTCCAAGGATTCAGAAGCCAACCGGGCGACGTGCTGTCTCTTGGGCCCGATTTGTTCCCGAATCACATAATGAGTGAGAGGGTTTTGGTATTCCCAACCTCTCAAATGAAGGACCCTATAACTATCATGTGATTACAATAGAGTGCTAATTTTCGTGTTCGGTTTACCAAAATCCTTACATAAAGAATCAGGGGTGAGGTTCCCTCTACGGTTCAGCATTCCTAGTAGTATCTAACGATGTCGTGAACTTAATCTTGAATTCCTGTTTACTATGAAGCCCAAATGGCTGAAGTTTTCTGGGGTTGACAGCTTCTAGCTCAGATGCAATGAAGAGTCAGGTGGGAAGGACAAATGAGTTACAGCTTGAAATAGTCTGGGTGGACCCAAGTTCTGAAGACGTACAGCTCTAAACCCTAAACCCCAAACCTTGAGTCAGGGTTTTGAGCAGCTCACATGCGCCAAGGTCGCCAGGGTCTCTGTCAGGTCTTTTTCCTTTGACGCACACACACACATATGGAGTGCAGCCTGACATAAGTGCAGGCCTGCTTTACTTTTTCCTAAGTAAACAGCAAGCATGCTGCACTCCCTCGAGAAGGCATGCTAGCTGACTTCGACAGTTTTCAGCCCGAGGGCCATCAACACAATACTAATCAAACTCGAATGTTCTTGTCCTTGAACTGCCATGGCAAGAGTCCAGAAGCGCGGAAGCAAGCCTTTGATCTAGCACCCAGCAGCCGAAGGCCCTTTCCAAAGCTTTGTTTTAACTTCCCTGAATGAACTTTTACGGGTTCATTGCGCACTACCGCAAGCTTTCTGCTCAGGCTGGGCCCTGTGTTCGCGACAGCAGAAGCCCGTCATGAAGATTGTCCCCGAAATTGCAACTTCTCCGCGCTCTGTGACAGGATGAGGCCACGGTCAGGCTCCAGGGCCACAAAGTGGCTACCCTTTCGTTGACATTCCGCGAAATACTTGCCGAAGAACAGTTTTCCCTCGAAAGTGGGTGTCTCTGTTTCAGAGATGTCATGTAGCAAGAAATTTTCCGCCCCTGTACAACCCCACAGAAAAGCCAAATATGACCTAGTACAATCCTCTTTAATCCAGTACAACCCCCATATAACCCCTAATTATGTGATCGTCTTCATGCCCCGTATTGTCACATCCCCCTTATTCTTAGCACACCACCCCCCTTATATCAAATATTTGTTGCATATGGTAGTCGAGGTGATTAAAGCTGTAGAAGCCCCACTTCCACGTAGTGATTTTCAGGACCTGCAGGTGTAGTCTTGGTGGCAGGGCCCCCAGTTTCGGACATCTGGGGTTGGGGTTTCAAAAATCCTGCATGACCCTTTATGAGTGCCATAATTCCCAAGTAGGTCCTTAGGTGCATCCGAAGGATTCCCCTAGCTGGGGCCCCAAAGCCGCCTGTTTGATGAGGGAGCGGTGCCTGCATTAAGGCAGCTGCTACCGTCCTCCAAGCACTCTTCTAGCCAGGGTTGCCTGTGTGGGAAGCTTCCCGATTCTGTGTCAGGACGAAGTGTCTTATGGATGTGCTTCATTCCACCATGATTTCCTCGTCTTGCTATTTTGCCGAAGTTTACACTGGCGGCCGGAGAAACTGGCAGCTATACTGCCGAAGCAGTGGCTTTGTGAGGATACTGGATGCCCTAGGCCCTATGCTTCTTCCTGAGCATGCGAAACCATCAGGTCAATAGCTTGCTTACAGTGTTCACTAGTTACGGTAGAGGAGTATCATCATCATCATCATTATTGTTGTTATTGCTGTTCTCATTCTTGATACTGTCATTATTATTGCTACAAGTTATTTACAAGTTAAATTGAAGGCAGAAGCTCCAGAAACCAGTTGATGCAACATTCACTGTTTTGTCCACGTCGTTTTCGGCGGGTAGCATCAGACCCGCCATTGCTTGTCCCGTTAGTATACGAAGGAACGGACCCTTTCCAAAAGGCCTGAAAACTCCGCAGCATAACCCCCATCATCATTCCCTAGTAAGTTAAGATGACCCAAACCCTTTCAAATCCCTATCATATCCCTCTCTTGTCCCTATTTCAATAGGGCCTGCGGCACGGGCCGGCCTGGCCGCCGCCTCCCTTGCCCACCCAGCTCTTGTTACATGGTTCTTTGTGCAGGCTGACCATGTTCGAGCCCACAATTGAATTTCACTGGTATTTACAGCCACAAACACTGCCCACAGCGTGTATTTTGAGCGTTTTGTTGGGGTTTATAGCGCATTTTAGGCGCCCT